>BGPR01007192.1:60356-73200 GCA_013235015.1 Araneus ventricosus | reverse complement strand
GCGCCACCTGGTAGAAAACGGTGGAGTTAGTATTTTTATATCTAAAACAATACGAAATAGAAGGAAAAAAAGTTGTAGACCATTATCGATTTAGTACAAAAAGGCACCTTGTGGACGTAAACGCTTAGAACAGGAAGCTTAAAGCACGTATTTGTTCGCGATTTCCTACACTGACACGTGAAAAATCATTCTTAGAAAGAAAAAAATTATTATAACAAGACACGTTTATTTTCGATGTTCAAACTTCTTTCCGTCAGCTACAATGCCCATCTGGACTCTTGCTTGAATTTCACGTTGTACACTGTGTAGCATATCGGGTGTCTCGTTGGCACAAGCATCCGTAATGCGTCGTTCAAGGTCCTGAAATGTTGGCGAAGAGGTCATATAAACCTGCTGTTTGCAGTATGCCCACAGGAAAAAAAACCATTGGAGACAGATCAGGTGATCGTCACCTCACAGTTTCGGAAGCCGCAAGCAAACAAATGTGAATTATAACCGTTCTGTTTTTAGCATAAAGTGTCTTTTTGTGCTAAATCGATGATGCTCTATAACTTTGTAATTCACTTTTCTCCTCTATCTCGTACCGTTTTAGAGATAATAACGCTAACTGCACCGTTGTCCAGAAGGTAGCGCTGTAATTGGTTTCATCCAGTATCGCATAGTCACTTGACCATACTTAGACACCACTCTTATGATAACTGCAGCCATTCGGTAGTTAAAAGGATGGTAAGGGACTTTAGTGGGCACCCTGTATATACCATTTCTTAGCAAGAGATTTCTCTTAAGTTAATAGGTTGTAAAATCCAATGTAACTTATATATGATAGTTAAATGTTTCAGTTAGCACTGCGTCTGGTTGGAGAAAAATCCCGGACATCTGATTGGAATATAGCTATAATAATCTCTAATTGAATTATTGGGTATTGCTGGTTTATAATAATTTTGTAATTTTCGTCTTTTATGTACAGTTGCTCTCATGCCGCCTGACCGGGTGGGGGAAAATAAATTTTTCTATGCCAAGAAAAACAAACACTATTCTGCAAGAAAAGTTTACCCCTCACCCCATTTTACAATAAGGGTTTTTATATCATCATTCCTTAAAATGTCCACGGATTTTTTTTACCCACACTCTATTTAGATTTGTAAAAAAATAAGCATTTATATGGATTTACAGAAAAGAATAAATAAGTTCTGAGTCAAAGTGAGATATTAACTATATATAATTAAGAATTTAGATTTAAAAACATATAAAATATTATACCACTTTTTATATTGCAGAAAGATTTATATAAAATTTTAAAACTTCTGTTTTCCATAGCTAATCTTGACTTGTCATAGTTTCTTTAATATAAAGCCCGGTTGTTTATAACTGGGCACAGAGAAGAAGAATCAGAGGTCTCGTTCCGCAATTTGTTCAGCGTCACCACTCGTCATTCAGAGAAACAATCCACTTTTATTTCCGCCTATTCAAATGAAATTCCGAAGCCGGCGAGATGTTTTGTGACGTTGTGTTGTGTGCGAAGACCCTTTTTATAAGAACGGGTAAGTTTAAGTCGTGTTTCTCAACTTTTATGAAAGACGATTCGCGTTAATGAATTATTTGTAACATTATTTTCCCTTTAAAAAATAAAATAATGAAGTTTTGCTTTCTTCATGCAACTGACGTAGACTTTTAAAATGCTCATCCATATGCTGACTATGTATGCAATATACCTTAAAATTTTCTGTAGTTTTAAAGATTTATTGATGAATAATATGACCTGAGATTAAAAATAACCTGAAAAATTCCAACCCTACTTTGACTATTATTGACAAAATATTAATTGTTATTTGTTATAATAATTTCCAAGCTATAATTCTATGGAATTTTACAGTTATGAATATTGTTTTTATTCGTGTTCAAAGTTAGAAAAGCAATTTTGAGATGTGTATTAAGCATACTTATTTATATCCTACACAAAGCTTCCTAAGTTGAAATGTATGTAATAATATATTTTTGATTATATTGCAGATATTAGGATGAAGTTTCCCAGCATTTTAGATTTTTTGATTTTGAGAAGTTGTTTTGTGATATTTAAATTAAAAATTGTCTGTTGTGAAATGCAATTAAATGAAAGAGCTGATTAAGGATCTGTAGTCTGGTTACTGTTACACTAATTTTATTATTACAATGTTATATTTGATTTATCATTACAAAATTGCACTAATTTGGTACTATAAGTATGTGCATATTATAAATAAACCAGTATCTTTATATAACATCTTATTTCTGCAAATTTAAATTCTATTTTATTTAGATTTTCTAATTTTTATTAACATTTAATTATGTACAGATTTTCCTCATGAAAATTAAACTTTTCATACTTGTTTGTATAAATAAAATAAAGGAAGTTTACCTAGTAAGCATATTAGCTAAAATTTTATTTAGAATACTAATATATGTTGTTTTGTATTATTACAACTTGACACCAGAAATTAATTTGTCATATGTATGATATGTTATTACATGTAATACAATGTTACACTAATTTTTAGCTACTATAAGTTTGTGGAATTTTATAAATAAATCACCATATATAACTTATTTCTACCAATTTCAAATCCATTTTCAGATGATTCTTCTGGTTTTTATGAATATTCATTTTTAATGTAGGGATTTTCCAGATAAAATTAAACTTTTCGTTCTCTTTGTATGAGTATAATAAAGGAAGTTTATCTATATAAATAAGTGTATTAGCTAGTATTTTATTTAAAAAATCAAATTTTTTATCTGTTTTAATTATCACAACATAACATAAGAAAGTTAATTACTTTGTATATAACTTAGAATTCTAATTATTAGTTCTTGATTAGATACCCTCTTAAGTGAATATTTCATTCATATTAATAAGGCATGTAAATTGAGCAGTGTTTTTATAAATATAAATTTATTTATATAAATGGATTCTAGTAGACTTTGCTTGTCCTTTCCGGCACTTTGTGAATTTTGCAGCCTTCTGTTTCTGCAGAATTAACTAGATAGAGGAAAAAAGCTTATCTAGATCATCATGATTTCTCTGTTTTCAGTTCAGTTTTTTGTTCAGGGAACACACGCCAATGTACACTGTATAGTTCACTTCATGACTCAAATCAACACAACCAACCTATATTTACTCTTCCATATATATTTTCAAAGTTTCTGTTTACATAAAATTTTGAATTATACATTATGAACTATATATTATGAACAAACATTATATATAGGATATATATTTCCATTTCAGGTATATTATATTTCAGATAAGATTATAATACATAAGATATTATATTTCAGGTTATTTTGCTTAAAAAAATTTCTTCTCGTGAATATATAAATTTACTCATAAATGATTCTAAACTTTATATAATCATGCATTTTTCTTTCTTAAAGAATATGGTTTTAGTAAATCTGAATAGTGAAATGTATTTTTATAGTTAGTATTTTTATCTGTTTATAGTGTTAATTATTTCTTTTGATAATCACCTAGAACAGGAAGAGAAAGGATAAGTTTTTTAAAAATTTCTTTGTATAAACACATTATTGTACAAAGATAAAGGATGAGCGAACAGAATCATTAAATGCTTGCTTCTGATTCTTTTTACAGATCTTACGGAAAAACCGTCATCTTTTCGTCTCAGTTTCTACAAATATCGTTCGATATCAACAACTCTGCAAGAGTTTTTGTGTTATCATTCACCCCTTATTCAGGGATGTAGTAGAGCCGAACCACACCGAATGAAAATAAATGTGAAAATTTTTTTAAACCCAATTAAAATCCATTTATTTTTTGCAACCCAGGTTACAGTGTTCCGGCAGTGCTTTGTTTGCAACTGCACAACTGTTTTCATTAGATTCAAATTACGCACCCGTTTCCTTCTATAGTATATCTATAATCAAACATTCACTATTTGGAAATAATATCGTTTAAGCACTTTCAATTATTTCTCGTTCACCAGAAGGTTGTAATATCATCTATAATTGCTTACTAAGGCTAAATATCTTTTGCGATTTAAAATATAAACATATATAGATAGTAGTTTCTTCCTTTGTTTCTTGATAAACTCGTGTATAAAAATTTGTCAAACTTTATTTTTATTTTTTAAACTAACTTTTTTTCCCCAACCCACCCATGACAATAGTACAATTCTCAGTGATTATATTCTTTGGAATTTTACAGAAGTCAATTTGGTTTAAGACGACCTATTTGATTGGACATCCTTTGCTCTGCGGTACATTACGGAAGAAAAAAATGTCCATTGGAGATAAAATATGGTCCGTTATCTTATATATGAAATGAAATATTTATAGCTTTCAATCGAAAAGATGTTTGCTGTGCGAGGATAGGTAAGTTAGTAGAATATTGTCTATGTTTTCCAGGAACTAACGCAGCTAACGAACGTGTTATTAGTTTAATGACCAACAGTAGGGACGAGTGATAAAACAAATTACATGTTGTATCTTTAAAGTACAGGGTGATTCAAATTAAATACTAGGCGTTTAGAACTCTCCGTTGGAAAATTAATTTGTCCATTTCACCCAAATTTCAAACACATGCTTTCCTAAGTATGGGGTTTTGATTTTTGAAAAAAAAAATTAGTTTATATTTCGGCCACTAGGAGAGGAAATGGCCCTGCGGAGCAGGCAGTTTACAAAATTTTAACATGCGGAACATGCTCTGCTTACATAATTAGTTGTGAAGCATATTATCATCAAACGAGGACTTCGTTATAAAACTTATTTTACTAAATCGCACGTTACCTGTTAAGCAGTTTTAAGAACTCACTCCTTGGCAAATCGCGTTGCCTGTTCAACATTTTGACCGCCTCCGTCACTCGATCTAAACCATTGTGAGCTTTTCTGTGGGGACATTTAAAGAGCTGCGTTTAGGCTGTTTTTTTAAACTTCGCTGTTTTAAAACACAGAATTTCGCAACATATATTCTGCATCCAAGTGAATGAGTTATGTTTTGCCGTGGATTGTGTTGTGCATCGAGTGCAATTCCTAGAGCAGAGAGACGGACGTCATATCGAGCCGTATTTTTGATGATAGTGTGGTTCCACATGTGACAGCAATACAGTTATTGCACAAAACAGTTTTAGTCCTATTGTCTAATTTGTGGTTAATTTCATGTGACTGCAATAAAAGTTATTGCATGGTAAGACACTTTTCGTTGTTGATATTTATTCCATGTCCACATGATATTGCATATTGACGATCGGTGTATGTTTGTTGTATTGGTGTATGTATCGATGTATGTTAAGAATTATTTAAATTGCCTGCTCCGAAAAGTAATTTCCTCCCTTAGCGGCCGAAATATGAAATTTTTTTCTTTCAAAAATTGGAACCCCATACAAAGGAGAGCACGTGTAGGAAATTTGTGTGAAATTGGCCAAGTATTTTCCCTACAGAGATGTCTAAAAGCCTCCTGTTTAATTTGGATCAACGTGTACATGCTAATTACCACACATAATTTTGACCTTCTTTGCAAGGAATTTTATCAAAACATACAAAAATAGAATTTTTACTTAAAAAAAATACATATTGCAGAAACAATTTAAAAAATGGTGAATGAGATGTTATGGCATTATACTTGTTTCTGTCGGATTACATATGTTTCATCAGTATCTAATAATCTTTTTTCGATTTATTTAGTTTTAGTTAAATAGTATACCAAAAAAAGACACTTTTATTAATATAATATTTTTTAAAAATAATTTCGAAAATATGATGAACGCGTTCCCAAGTTTTCCCTTTAATTATGTCGTCATTTTAAGTTTATGAAAAATGGTCATCTTAAATTAACATATCAGTTCAAAATAATAGACAATAATAACAATAAGTTATGTTTATAGACAGTTATAGCAAAGGATATATTAATATCTTCTAAAATTATGTTTATTATCAAGTCTTATTTATATATATTGCATATTTTGTCGGATTATTCCATGTGATAAAAAATTTCCATTCCATTAAAAAATGATGCTGCTAGTGCACCAAAATAAAGAGAAATTTCATTATTTCATGAAAAGCGAAAAAATACAAAATAATAAATGATATTAATCCATTTGAATCAAATTCGATAAAAGTTTCGAAATGCATATTAACCCTTTGCGGACAGGTACGGCGCATATTGGGCGACACAGTTCACCAACTTCGAGATTGAGGTGTAGGAAATCCAGTTAACGAAGAGGATAGCGGCTAGAATTCGGACATAAATGTGTATATTATCCATCCATTCAAGCCCCCAATCTTATTACACTATGAAAAATAATGTTTTATGTAATTAAATAAGCAGAGAGTTGGGAAAATGGGATGGCGTATAAAGTGCGCAACCTGATCTCAGTGTTCTAAAAAGTTACCTGTCCGCAAACGGTTACACATACCGTTCTCATTTCGATGAATCCTTAATAACAGGTATTTTGCAGACGTCATCGTTTTATTCCAAATGTGATTGTAATTATTTCTGATATATTAAATCAAATTAAAATTCGATACCCGGAATATACAACAATAAAATTTCGATTTATCCATACCAAAGATCGAACCTAGCGTCATTAAGATTGATTTTCGTTGGAAATGGGAGGACACGAAGCGCTAATTTGAATTTTCAGAAATGAGGGCGCTGCCATCGTTTTTCACTTGCAAGCGTGAATTCCCTGTATATCTTCCTTCTTAGTTACAAGAAGTCAAAAATAATATGTTCTTTGACTTGTCTTTACAATTATACATTTTCACAAACATGCAGAAATGGCGGAAAGGCAATTGGTAGTTTAATGTAGCTCATAGAGCCCTGATCGGATTGAACTACGGTAACTTCCTTTCTTCCGTGGGATTAGAGGAGGACAGGGAAAAAAATAAACAGTGTTTTGCATTTTCCATTTTTGTTTTCATTCCTATGCTGTTTCTGACAGTTCTAATAATCCAATCGTATCACGGTTAGCTTCTTATATTGCAAAATTCACTTATTCATATCAGATCCGTACCAAATCATTATAATACTCTCTATAACACTAATATTCATCTACCAGCCCAGATATAAAAATCCGAGCTTTATATTAAAGAAACTACTAACTGACCACACATTCTGTGAAGCAAAGGTTTTGAAAATTTTATATAGGATTTTTCCAATACTAAAAGTGGTATAATATTTATATGTTTCTAAATCTAAAATCTTAACTATAAATAGTTGATATCTCACTTTGATTCAGAACTTATTTATTCTTTTCTGTAAAACTATTTAAATACTTCACTTTTTACAAATCTAAACAGAGTGTGGGTAAAAAAAGTCCGTGGACATTTTAAGGAATCATGAAATAAAAAACCGTTTTGTAAAATGGGGTGCGGGGGAAAACATTTCTTACACATTAGTGGGTATTTTTCTTGGCATAGAAAACATGTATTATAATCCTCCCTCCGTCAGGTGGCATTAGAGCAACTACACATAAAAGACACAAATTACACAGTTATTATAAACCAGCAATTCCAATAATTCAATTAACGATTATCTGCATATATAAAACGCTAAGGCTGATAAGGGCGTGTCGGGAAAGGGGGTTAATTTCTCTTTTGTCGATGGCAACGTCTGTTACCAAAGAAAACCGGAAGCCTCCGCCATGTTTGGCAAACTTCATAGGTATGGCCTGTTACTATATTCGTTTCGGTGTAAAATAACTTTTTCTCGCAAAAAAGGTTTTTAAGACGTAGAGTTCACAATATTTCTTACAATATATTGAAACTTGGGATGAAATGATTCAAAAGAGATCAGTTACAATTGAAGGAGATGGCTTATGAGAGCCAGAGAACGTTCATTTCAAAGTCAAAATAGTTTAATTCCGGGACTTGGGTTTTTCTACAAAAAAGTTTAAATCAAAAAATTGCAAATTAATTTTATCAAACATTCCCCTCAAAATAAAATTCAGCAATCTTTAAAATTCCGATCTACGATACAAATGGCAATTGAAATAAGAAAAACCGGTGCTTCTCCTTCCAACCGTGCGTTCCGATAATACACTTGTCAAGGTATTGAGCTTGTAATTCATTATTTAGGGGTTCGGTTCAAGGGGGACAAACTTTTTCTCCGAATGTAATGACTCCCCATTATTACCGTCTTCTGCCTCCCATAATTATCTCATCATTTTAGTATCACCTTTAATCAATTTGTTTTTAATCCTTGAAATATAAAAACTTCCAAAAAATTTCTCACTTTTTTCTTAAATATTTTAAGCTCTTATTTCCTCCATCCCATTTGCCGCATGACTAATATTTTCGATAGTTTAAATTTCAGATAATATTTTCCTAAAACATATGGGAATATAAATTTTTTATTAGTTTTTTTTTCCTTTTTCCAAACATGGTATATTATCACATAAATTTAAAATAACTCTTGATGTAAATTCCAATTCCATCTCTAAAATTTACTAAATACAGTTTTCTAAATTAAGAAAAGATTAAAAACTGTTTTTTAAAAAAATTGTTTCATTAGTGTACTAAAAAGTACTTTTTTTATTTTAATTATTTTCTACATTTTAGTTTTTAATTTAAAATTCATTATTATAAATATGTTTTTTACCAATTTCCTCCTAAATTCATAAGCAGATGGCGCTACTGGCATAAAATATGTTAATCGGTTAACTAATAATCCTCATTGCTGCATGACTAATATTTTGGATAGTTTAAGCTTCAGATAATATTTTCCTAAAACTTATGAGAATATAAAATTTTATTAGATTTTATTCCTTTTTCCAAACAGGAAAGTGTTTGGAAAAAGGAATACAAGTTAAGCTTTACTCAAACCAACAGTATCTGCAAATAACGTTCTATTCGATCGCACAGTGACTGCATATAACGTTTTATTCGTACGCATCGTACCTGCAAATACGGTAGGCTAAGTTTCAGGACAAACAAATGTTATTCCTTCTTGTTTAAGGCGAAAACATTAAAAGGGAATCAGCTTAAGATTTTTATTTATTCATAATATTGTATTTATTTATGTTAATAGTGCTAAGATGTCACACCACAACTCTTTATTAATATCATTAATCTGATTTGTTATTTGCTTTCAGAATTAATTTTTAGAATAATTATATATATTTTTTAATTTTGCAACTCTTCTTCATTTGTTTATTTATGAACTTTCATAATTTTTTGTAAGTTTTATTTGAAGGAAGTTATCTTTTTTCTGGCCAAAAAACTTTATTCTGCGCTGATTTAAGTTAAAGCATCAGAAGCAAAACAAAACTGATTCATATATATGGGGGTTGGCGAACAGGTGGCACAGCCTCCTAATTATAGCTATATTCGAATCGGTGGTCCGAGGTGTCTCCTACTTGACGCAGTGTTAACTGAAACATTTAACTAACATTTATAAATTACATTGAATTTTAAAACCTATTGACTTAAGATAAATCTCTTGCTAAGAAATGGTATATAGTATATCGTAGATTTTTTTTAAATATTTCTTGACCTTTGGAAGAATATTCAGGATGTCCAGACGAAATGTGGAACAATAGCTAATTTCTAAGCCGCTACAGATTGACATGTACTTCGATTTGGCAAAATACTTAATAGGACACAAACATTTATATTTTATGTTGTTGGGGTTATTATTGCAGTGCTGAGAAATTGCGAAGTCGAAATTTTTATACAGCCGCACGGACTTATAAATCTTATTTAGGAATCTATTTTTAATACTCTAATATTTAAGAACATCCACTCTTCAGCGACTACATTTGTGTGATGTATTAGACCTCAGAATTTCATAATTTTAAACCAATCTTCTTCAATGAATCTTTGAACAATAATATTGAATGCTATGAAAGTTGAATATCCAGAATACTCATGTGTACTTATAAGTAAATATATAATTTAAATTACGGTTCGACGGTCACAATTAGAAGATTCAAGTTTAAAAAATATCAATTTGTGCAAGATTCCTCATCATTTAGCTTTTTCTATAGTGTACCGAAATTTGCCAAATTGCAATGCCGATATCTTTCTGGATAGTAATGGAATTGAACCGGAATTTTCGTTTAAGTTGCCCTATATATCTGGCTCTGAAGCTATGAAAAAAATTACGCTACGTTTCGCACATGCGCAGTAAAAAATTATTTACTACAAATGCTCATATTTCCTGTATTATTCAAATGTTTTAATTGGAATTTTAAGGCGACCCGTGAGCTTAAAAGCCTTTTTTTCATTTTCAACTAATAAATTTGAAATTTTACAGGCATTAATAGGAAAACTATATAAGACAATACGCAAATTGTCATTCCAATATATTTATTTATTTCTTACTTAATTTTAAATAACACTGAATGGCCTTCATCATAAATGTTCCAGGCGCTTCAATTTTTGTTCAAACTTCATGACATTTTATACAAGTATAAAAACATATATGGAGAAGAAATTTTGGCATTCATATAAAAGTTATTTTTTATTAAACAGTAAAAAGTTTCTTCCATATCAAATACAGGACATAATTTTTACAAAATCAATAGTTTTGAGTGATTATGTATATTCATTTTGAAATTCCTTGCTGAAACGTAAAAGTTAATCCCAATTTTTGTTTGAATTGGTTAGAATAACTAAAAAAAGTAGAATTATTTCGTGCAATTTTCGAGCGCCTGGAACATTTATCATCAAATCTATTAATTGTTGTTAATAATTACATTTATAAGTATATTTCAGAAATAAATAAATATATTGTCGTAAAATTTTGTGTCTTATCTTCTTCAGTGCTCATATTAATGCCTACAAAATTTCAAATTGATTAGTTGAACCTTTTAAAAATGATTTTGAAGGCCCCTGGGCACTTTAATACAATGCTTCTTTTACATATTGTCAAATTCTGTGTTTTGTAAAATTAGTGAAGAATTCTGCTTGATTAAAGCAAACTACATGCGGAAAATACGTGGGATTTTCTAAAAAAACGTTTACATCTTCCTGAACATTTGTGCTGTGTTTACGAAAATTCACGTAAATTTTATGCACATCAAACATAACCATTAATGAAAGTAACATTTCGTTATCAGCTTCCTGTGAAACAGGATTGGACGAATCACATTTTCGCCTTTGTCCCCTTCAGGTGGCCTCCTTAATTGACCTGGTGATCGAATCTCCACTGTAAAATGTGAGTTCCTACAATAGTATGAACAAATGATTCTCAGCAACAGATTGCGAACCATAGTATCCAAATTAACAATTTTGTAGCATCTTCGAAATTTTGTATATTTTTCGACACCAGTGAACTTACACATTTCAAAACGCTTTTATAACCCTGAGGTTTGGTCGTAAATAAAGGTCTTACCTGAATTTTTCCTTTCAGAGACCGTAGTCTGACGAGTCTGTGACTGGAAATGCTGAAGCACTTTTGTCGTCTAAAGCATCGGCCTCTTATACTATATGTCAATGCGATTATTGAGAAATTACACTGCGTCAGGCAAAAGCCGAACCCCTGGCAACTACTTGGAATACAGAACGCCGCCACCGAATACAGCTATACAAATCGTTAATTGAATTATTGGGTATTGTTATGTTTATTATAATTGTATAATTTCTGTCTTTTTTGTGTAGTTGCTCTAATGCCCCCTGATGGGAGGTTTTTGTATTAATTGTTTTCTATGCCATGAAAAAAAACACTAATCTTCATGAAATGTTTCCCCAGCACCCTATTAGGTAGATTCCTTATAGGAACTCTACCTATTGCAATGGTTCTCATGACACGACTTTCGGAAAATTTCTGCAGATCTTCACCGATCATGACCCCTAGAACCCAAAACCACCCTTCGTTAAAAAGTTTATATATATATATATATATATAGGTATATATATATATATATATATGTATAACGCTTTTTCCCATGTTATCTTGTGAACACGATAACTGGAGTAATTTTGATGTAAATTTAACCAGCTTGGGATATGTTGTAAAGATAGTGAAAATCTCGGTCGAGTTCGTAGATGGGCTATCCAGCTCAAAGGGGGTGGAAATGGTTGGGGGTGGAAATTTTCATTTTCCCATAATTCCTTTACAATTGAAAATAGAAAGAAAATTTAAATTAGGCGAATTATTGCCTTATCATAACGAACAATTTTTGCATTTAAACTTTTTCGATAACTACAATTGCTTAGAAGTTATGAGCTGAAAGGTGATTTTCCCACCCTTCCCCTTCTCACCCCCTAACTTAAAATACGTTTTAACCTATGCATGTTACCCCTCATTGGAAAGCTCTCGTCATTTGCAGTTTCTTCCACCCTCTTCCATTCTTGTAGCTCCAATACTTATGAGAATAGAGGGAAAAATGTTCTTTTCCTTATTATTATTAGTAGAGAAGTATATGCATAACGCTTTGGCCCGTGTTATTTTGTAAACACGATAACTAGAGTAATTTTGATTAGATTTTAACTGGCGACGGGTATGTTGTAAGGAGGGTGAAAATCTCGGCCGAGTTCGCAGATGGGCTAACCAGCTCAAAGGGGGTGGAAATGGAGGGGGACTGAAAATTTCATATTCCCATAATTCCCTTACGATTCAAAATAGAAAGAAAATTCAAATTTGGCGAATTATTGCCTTATTACAACAAACAACTTTTGTATTGAAACTTTTTTGATAGCCGCAATTTCTTAGAAGTTATGAGCTAAAAAGCCATTTTCAATCCCCTCCCCAACTTATCATTTCCCCATAGCTCTGTTACGACTAAAGATAGAAAAAAAATTTCAATTAGGCGAATTATCACCTTATGATAACAAACAACTTTTATTCTAAAAGTTTTTTGTCTGCTAGAATTCCTTATAAGTTATGAGCTGAAAAGCGATATTCAATACCCCC
>BGPR01007192.1:0-60256 GCA_013235015.1 Araneus ventricosus | reverse complement strand
ATTCAATACCCCCCCCCCTCAATTTATCATTTGCCCATAGCTTCGTTAAGATTGAAGAGAGCCAGAAATTTCAATTAGGGTAATTATCACCATATCATAACAAACTACTTTTATATTGAAAGTTTTTTGACAGCAAGAATTATTTTGAAGTTATGAGTTCCCATCAACCGCATTCACCTTCACTTTTTATACGGTATTATATATAATTAATTTATGACTAATTGATTTAATTAATTTATAGTTAATATCTTTGTTAAATTTTGTTAATTATAACTGTTAATTGATATACCTGGCTTTGCTCCGGATTAAAATATTTTCATGTTTAATATTTTTAATGTAAAAATTACTATTGTATAAATATTATAATACACAAATCACTTTTCTGATCTAAAACGCTTTTAATTAAAATGAGAATATCAATTGAACCAGACAATTTTTAAAAACATCCGTTTTCTTCCTACGTTATTATTTGTTATATAGGTACTTCAAGTTTTGTTAATAATTACTAAAGTCAATGAAAGGTTAAAATGTATATTTTGAAACAATTAAATTAACTATTTAATTATTCATTAATTTAAAGCGTAAAAATAAATCAATAGCTGGTCCCGATATAAATTGTTAAATCGTCTACTTTTAAAATTTTCTTTTAGCATTCTTCCTTCTGGAAACAGTTCTTCGTATTATTTTTGATCAACAAGAATATTGTTACGAATTCAGTTTAAAATTAATTTTGAAAAAAATATTAAAATGAGAGAAACAAATTTATGGAAATGAAGGACATTGCGGAAAAACGCCTTGCTTAATTTTTAATTAAGTGAAATTTTAAGCATCTTTTAGGCTTTGAAAAGTTGAAGGTGACCTTTCTCTTTTCTTAAATAAAAAGTTTGACAAGTTTGATTGAGATCAGTCCAGTGGTTTAGGAGATGTGGAACATACATACATAACCACAGTGACTTTTATTTAAATTAATATAATTATTAGATAATCATAAGATAAAGATTGCTGGCATATAGTATAAGGCATAAAAAAGGTTTTAGTGGAGTTTTGTAACAATTAATTTTTAACTTTAATTAAGTAGATAGTTAATTTTAATTAATCAAATAATTTTAATAGTTAATTTGATAATAGGTTTTTTTGACAGAATACTTTAATTTGATATTTAACTACACATGGCGGGATCATGATTTGTTTAATAAAATCAATATAAAGTAGCCAAAAATAAGAGTAATTAAATAAGAGTTCCCTTTATCCTTTTTGCTATTGAAAAATATCTGCTTAACTTTAAAATTGTTTGGGATTTTTTGCCTGAGTATTTGTTTTAACCGTCGATGGAGATTTAAATTTGCTGTTCAAATTGGCTGCATTCATATCCTATGGTTTAAAAACACGTATTCAATTTGCCACTCACAATGTTTAATAATTTTTATTCTCTTATATGTTAAGAATTTAGTGACTATTATCTCTGTAACCAGGGAGTTCTCTAAATGAGCCCATTTTAGTAGTGTTTAAGTGTATCATGTCATGTGGTTTTACCATATGACAAAGTAATGTCCGCACAATTATATTGTAACCTAGATTAAATAAGTTAATTTTTAAATCTAGAGTCCTTCTTCATTCGTGCCAAGAGTCAATTTCTTGCTACTGTTTCAGATAGGCTGGCTTAATGTTATCTAAGAGATATTTGCACTGCTGAGATATTTCTTTCTTTATGATTCCTACCTGCTGAATGATTATGTGTTGAGATATAAAAAAATTGACCAATGTAGTACTGACCGATAAATCTATCATAACTTTTTGGAATGAAAAATGCAATGATAAAACCTTGATATAGCAAAAAATCAAATGACATGAAAACTGAATCACAGCGTAAATACTGCAATGTGTAGAAACAATAAAGTCATTGGCTATGTCTGTATTGATCAATATGTAATATTTCATGACTTTTGTAACATTAACGTAAAGGAATCTACCTTTGCCTTCAAGCTTGCCGAAAAGGGATTTTTTTTCATTCCAATTACTTATTTTATGCTTCCTTAAAATATTTAAGCATTTTTTACCCACCCTGTTTTCAGATTTGTAAAAAATGTAGCATTTCTATAGTTTTATAGACGAGAATAAATAAGTTTTGAGTCAAGCAGAGATATCACCTATGTATAAATGGAAATTTAAATATGAAAATATATAAAAAATTACCACTTTTAATATTTCAGCAATTTTTACACAATATTTCGATTTCAAAATTTATAAAAAACTTTGTACGTCTTTTCATATCAAATTTCATTTCAAAACGTTCATATAAAACGAATAAAGGTTTTGTCTTTACAATGTTTCTTTAATATAAAGCTCAGATTTCTATATATGGGCTGGTAGATGAAAATTAGTGTTTTGGTGATTTGAATATGCGAATTTTACAATAAGAGAAAGTAAAAGTTCTTCGATTGAATTATTAGTAGTATCAGATACAGAAGAGGAATAGGAACAATAGTGGAAATGCAAAGTACTGTTTACTCTAGTCTTTGACCTCCACTCAAACTACTAAAGAAAGCAAGTTTTCTGAATGGAATATGCAAAGTACTAAAATAGCAATACTTGAAATTAAGACCTCTTCTAGGCTATGAGCTACATTAAACAACTTCTTCCCTTTTCGCCATTTCTGCATGTTTGACAAAATGTATCATTTTTAAGACAAGTCAAGGTAGGTATTATTTTTTGACTTGTTATAACTAAGGAGGAGGAGGATAAATAGAGAATTCACACTTGCATGTCATATGCGATATCACCGATTTTACTTGTGCAAATTGGAATTGAAACTTCGTTTCCCCCATTAAAAAGAAAAACGAATCGAAATTACGCCATATTGCATCTTTTGTATGAATAAATGGAAAACTTGTTGTACATTCCGGATATCTTATTTCCATTTCATTTATTATATTAGAGAATTATGACTAGCACATTAGTAATAAATCGATCGATAATAAATCGATGATTTCTGCTAAGTACATTTTATTCAAGATTCCTCGAGATGAGAATGGAATGTTCAAAATGATTTTCAAAACTTTTATCAAATCTAATTTTAATCAATTACAAAAGTGAAACATTTTAAAATTTTATTTTCGGTTTTGTATATGAAGCAATACATCATTTAAGTTCATAGAAATTTCTTCTTCTTTAATATTAGAAAAGACTTCTTCTCAATAACTTTGGAAAATTATTGAAGCATCATATTAAGTTATATTAATACTCTTACATCTCCTTCCCGGTCAAAAGCTACATTGTTCCATAGTTGCTTCAAAACTTTTGTTTGTTGCTGTTATAACTTTTACAAATTCGAACTGCTTTTACCGCTCAATTCTTTTCATTTATTTTACTTTACTTGTTTTACATAAAATGGTAAAGATTATATGCAGCCCCAATTCGTCTAAACGAAAGCCTTGGAGAAGTAGATCTAGCCGAAACTAACCATAGATATGCATATATATAAATTTCATTGGCATAGGTATTATTCGCAACACATTTAACATACAGGATGGTCATAAATTCTTGGACCCATTTCAAAAATTAAGAAAAAAACTAATATAGTTACAAATGAGGTTTTTTAATAAGAGAACATAAAAAAGTTTTTTTTTTGAGAATCACACTGATTAGAATTATTTAAATCGCTGTAATATTTTAACTAAACATGGCCTAATATTTAAACTAACATTATTTTATATTTGAGTGCATATCAAAATGTGTGCATGATATAGAATAAGAGGGGAAATGAATATATATCACTCCTGTTAATTTCCAGAGAAAATAATGTAATTTAAATTTTTTTATGAATGGTCAACATAGACTAAAGGGAAGATTATAGAACAGGTATAACGAGAAATTCGAGGTGATTTTCGTCCTCTTTTTTTATAAAGTAAACACGATGCTAATAAAATAAACGCACACCCATGTGTTACTGCTTTATTTATTTTGTTCACCTCTACAGAAGGCAGTGACGTGTGACGAGAGTATATTTTATATGCTTAGCAATCAAATACTTATAGTGGAAATATTAAAGAATATTTTCCACTGCTTATGATTCGCTTATGTTTTACATTAAATATATTTATGATTTTTAAAATATTCGCATTCCATGTTGAAATTTCTTACTCTATTTCAGGATGAAAGTGTTAGCTTAAAAGATAAAATATGTTATTATACAAAGAATATTCACAGTCAGTATAATGCAAATACCGATCAAGCATGATTACTGCAATAATATGCATTCGTACTGGGTATTGAAAAGTTAGCTCATATATCTGAAGAACAGCTTACAGTGAACATGCTATGCAGTGACATGCTTATGTTGAACATGATTAAAATTTTCAGAATATTGCGATTTACAAAATATACTTAAACAAAAAATATTTATGTTTTTATATATAAATATGCGATGAAATATACTTAAAAACACAATGAAAATTAAACTGTTGCTAATGGTCTTAAGTTTTTAAAAAGTCCTTACTTTCTTAAAATAATTTAGGAAAAAATTAGCAGCTTAAACTATAGGTAACGAGCAATTTTGTTAGAGATGGAGATAATAGTCTTCAAGTTAATGTCTAATAATAGAGTATAGAGTAAACAATGTAAAACAGAAAATTACAAAAAAATCTCTTTTTTTTTAAGAAAAGAGGGGTGTAATATATTAACAAAAGTATAGCATTGAGAACATACAAAGTACAACAAAAAATTTTAAAAAGAGATAAAAAATATTTAATAATTATAGCATAAAAAAGCTAATTTTTTCTTTTTCCAGAATATAATATTGTTCTTTTGACATTTAAGATGAGTCTCCCTACCGAAAAAATGTCTTCTCATAAAACGGATGTCACAATGAAGCGAAAGCTGTCTGACTACCTTTAGTTCTTTTTAAATATGGAAAATTATACCTCTCTTCTCGCTACTATTTTAATCGATCTTTAATATCGTGCTTCTAGGTACCTACCTACATCAGTGATGAATCTCGATCGATATTTTCCAACAGTCTTATACCATGATGAAATCCAATCGAATCTTTTCCACAAAACTAATGCACAACAAATCAATCCAAAACATACCAATCCCATCTCGGGAATCCTCGCGTATGGCTCCCAGTACAATTAAATAATAATATATCCGTTTCTCTACTTTTTCCCCCACCCGTCTATGTCTTCAAAACCAAGGCCAGCTGCACTTCATTTATACCTATATCGAAAACGCGAAGCTATTCCTACCAGGAAACGATCCAATGTACTTATCTGATACCGTGTATCATATTGGTGCTTCGTATCAGCCGAGCGAATACGATCGCGACAGAGGTGATTACCCAACGGTATCAATCGAATACGAGAATTAAAACCGAATACCTAATACTTTTGGTCTTTATCATTTTTGTGTATATGATACTTTTGAGTACCTGATACAAACTATCAAGATGATACAGTATAACCCAACCCTAATTTCAAATAATAAGCTGTTGCCAGAATTTTTTTATTCCAAAACTTTTGTTTTTTAAAAATTGTTTATCGAAATCGTTCTAAAAATGTATAAATATCCTCTGTAATTCCTGTTAGTAAAATAGCTTAAATGACGTAAAAAATTATATTTTATGATTTTTGATAGCATAAATGTACTGCTGAAAATTCTAAATTTTTATCCATTCTCCGGTCCTATTTGTCATATTAAACAATATATTTTTAAGAGGCTAACGTATTAAACAGAAAAAAGTTTCACTTTTATGCGACTAAAACGTGACTGATTTATGAATATTTTAATATCGCTATTACGATTTTAAATCAATTCAATAGCCGTAAAGAGGATGATCCTCCAATCACCCCGCAGCGCTGGCACGATGCGGCAGCTGAATGACTTTAACTCTCCAATCGACAGGCATTCGCATTGCTATGTGTAACGAAATTGTCAGGTCGAAAGAGCAGCGTTTCTCTAGTAAGTGCCAGGATTTGTACAAAAGATTGCCTTCCCCGTCCTGTGTCCCCGCGTGGTAGGGAGGCTATTAGACCCGTCATTGGACGGTAGTGACAGATGACTTATTGCTTTATCGCCTTTCGATCTTTGTCAAAGGATCTTTTGTGAGAGAACCCTTTTTTGAGTATTCTCAGAAAAGTTTGGGAATGTCATGAAGGTTTAAAAATCCGCTTCACCCCCGTGTACCTCCCACAGGTGGGAACTTTTAATATGTCGTAAGTAAACCAGGAGGGCAGTGGGTTCAGTGTATCGTGTGTAAACCGTGGGCTCATGAATCGTGTATTACTTTCGAAACAGTATTTTATGTTTCTATTAACTGTAATGATGAAAATTGCAAAGATGAAGTCATTTAATTTTGTTTCCATCATAAAACTTATTAAACTTGTAGCCTCAATCTCTTTGTTTTTTGCATTACATAATAACTAGCCTGGCCTAACCTAAATTTAATTAAAATAATAAAAAAATTAGATACACTCCTAAATTATTATTCAGCCCGAAAATCGCTTCTTAAAATACATGCCAATAATATAATTTTGACTTTATTTGCCCGGAATTTTATCAAAACATCCAAAACATAATTTGTTACCAAAGACAAATCATTCTTCAGAAATATGTAAGAAAAATGTTTGTAAAAATAGAGAAATGGGATGTGTCGGTACTAAATTTGTTTCGGTAGGATTCCATATGTTTTATCGATAACTCATCTTATTTCCGATTTATTTAGTTTTATTCAATGAATGTACCAAATAAAAAGCAATATTACTATTATAATAACATTATAATAATTTTTAAAATTGTTTCGAAAATACTGGACACACTTTCCCAATTTTATTCCCTATGAGCGTGTCCTGATTTTTAATTTTTGAAAAATAGTCAAATTAAATTATTATTTTCGTTCAAAATAAGTAACAATAATGATAATAAGTTATGCTACTTCACAGAAATAGAGAAAGATATATTAATATCTTTTAAAAATGTTTTCATTACCAAATTATGTTACTCGAGAATAAATCTATTAAAATTCGAGTACACAAAAACTTTATGGAATAATGCACATTTTCTCAGATTATACCATATGTTAGGTATTTCAAAACACTTTTGCAAAACAAAATAATAATTATTACTTCATATACAAAAGCGAAAATAAAATTTTAAAATGATACAAATTTGTAATTCATTTAAATCATATTTGATAAAAATTTTTAAACTCTTTTTAAACACTAAGTACTCATCTCGAGGAATCTTGATTAATATGTACTTGGCAGAAATCATACATTTATTCCTTATGTTCTTTTCATAATTCTATAATATAATAATTACAATGAATATAGGATATCATGAATATACAGTATGCATCATTAATATTTCTATTTACCCATCCCGAAGATCCCGCCTCGGTTCATTTAGATTTATTTTCGTTGGAAATCGAGGGACAAAATGTATTAGTTTGAATTTCTACAAATTAGGGCGCGTCATTATTTCATATACAAAAGCGAATATTAATTATTACAAATTTTAATTGATTTAAATCACATTTGTTAAAAGTTTTGAGAAACATTTTAAACATACTTTGTGTTATATCGAGGAGTCTTGAATCATATTTACTTTGCAGGAATCATGGATTTATTTCTTATATGTATTTCATAATTCCCTAATGTAATAAATGAAATCATCATAAAATTTTCGGAGTGCACAACATGCAACAAAAGATTTTCCATTTATCCATACCAAAGTTCCAACATGGTGTCATTTAGTTTGGCTTCGTTGAAAATGGAGGGAACGGAAATATTAATTCCAATATCCGCATACAAGGGTGCTGATATCATTTATGACATTCAAGCGTGAATCCTCTGTATGTCCTGCTCCATTGTTTCATTATCAAGTCAATATCATATACATACGAAATGTCAATAACACTAATTTTCATCTACCAGCACAGATATAAAAATCTATGCTATAGATTAAAGAAACAATTTCTTAAACAGAAGGCATGTTTTTTAAAAATTTAAAAATTTTAAATAGAAATTTCTGAAATATGAAAAGTGGTATTCTTTTTTCACATTTTTGAAATCTAAATTTTTAATTTTGTAAATATGATATCTCATCTTTATTCGAAACTTATTTATTCTCATTTGAAAAACAACCTAAATACTTAATTTTTTTTTCCAAATCTAAATACTGCCTGGGCAGAAACATCCTTAGACGTTTTAAAGAACCTAAAAAATTACCGTGTTATGAAATGGGGCGTGGAGTATACATTTCATGTACTTTGGTGGAGTTTTGTTTCTTGGCATAAAATAACTAGTACAAAACTCCCTGTCAGGAGGCACTACAGCAATTACTCACGAAAAAAGGCAAATTACACTGTTATTTATAAACCTGCAGGGCCAAAAATTCATTTAATGATTAGTATAGGCGTATTCCAAGCAGTGTATCAGCGTTCGACACTTGTATGTGCAGTGTTATTTTTCACCAGTTGCTATTAACCTTTATAAGAGACCGCTGCTTTTGACGGTGCATATACTCCAGTGTCTCCAGTTACAGCCGGAAAAAAGAAAACAATTTGCTATAATCTACAATCAAGTACTTTCCCATCATCGCCTGACATATGTTATTACAGCTGATTAACCCTCTGAGTGGTTCGGTCTTCCTTGTAAAGCGATTCGAAAAGCGAGCGATCGAAGACCCCTTATCTGTTTTAAAACTGCGTCTTCCTCCCAACAGAATATGTCCCAAAAGAGCAGCGGATTCAGTGTCTTCCCCCTCTGAACTATGGACAGTCAACAATACCCGTGGAGGGAATAACCACAAGAATTCCTTCTATTCAGCTAGGAACCTATTCAAACTAGCTCTTACTGCTTTCGGAGATCCCACCTGTGGTGTGACTAAATTAACACTTCAGGTCTTCGAGATGGGCAGTTGGGATATATTTTCTGCATATCCCACGTGTCAATAACACCAGATGACAAAAATACACTCCGGTTAGACGCGTATACCTATTTTTATGTTTTGAATATATTTTGAACATCATTGAAGGTGCATAAAAGTTGATGATTTTAAGATCTCTGTGACTTAATTTTTTTGCCATTTATTAATATTTGTATTTTAGCTATTGGCTGTATTTTATATTAGTAGTTTTCTTTTTATATCCGTGACTTCACTTTATTTTCTGTCTACTCGTCAGCATATTATTCGATGAAGTTAAAATTAATTTACCAAATTTTAAGGATCAAAAACAATGCTATATATATACATATATATATATAATTTTTTACTAATTTCTGATGCCACAATAAGAGTTTCCATATTGCTTCTGGATTTAGTACTCGATAAAAGGTAGAAAATTGAAAGCCGATCACAAATATAAACAGCGTTTAACTGGGTTAATCCGTTTTGTATGCATAAACACTTATTATATGGATAGTCGCATAATAATCTATATTCTAAAATAGCTTGCAATAATTAATACATATTAAGGATTAGAAATAACCTTCTTATCCCCTGAATAATGTTTTAAATTAATTAATACTACAAACCATTTTTACTGAAACGTGTACTATATGCTTGTAAATAGCACGAGTTAATAATCCTCAAAATAAAGTTTACGTTTATACTAAATGTTAGAAGAAATGGCGTATACATATACCTTTATTTAGCACGCAAGATATTATCTTTTATTATAATACACAAAAAATTAATTAACCTAGATTAACAAGATTTGAAACTTTGATACTATAGTACAGGTCATAAAGTATCCCGTGGCCAAATTTTCAAAATTAAATTTAATTATTTATTTATAACGTTTTCATCGAAAAGAAAGTTATATTAGAGTTTAGAAAGGGCATTAGAGTTTTTTCAGACTATTGAAACGAAAATTGGACACTTATCTACAATTAGGTTGCGTTTAGGAGTTATCGTGTTCAGAAACATGAGATTAATGCTGACCGACAGATAGTCAACGCATTGATGGATTTGGTCCAAAATTCAATACGGACCTACATTCTTGAGGATAAAACTGTGTACGAAATTTTATCTATCTAAATATTTAAGTTTTTAAGTTATTGTGTTCGTATGAACACAGGCAGACAGACTTCCTGTGGATGGATTTCGTCCAAAAGTTAATTGAAATCGAGCTGTCTAGCTTTAACCTTATAGTCTTCACAGATACGCAGACATAATTCCAAAATTGTGTTTTTCGAACTCGAGGAAGTGTGAAACGAGGAGATATATCAAAATTGGGATTTAAGCGTTTAGATTTGATCACGTATTGAAGAATGCTTAATAGCAAATCAGCAAAACTATAATGCTTCAAGGAACCAATGCATAATTCAGTATCTCTGAAGTAAGAATTAATATTTTCTAAGAAATAGTTTTGTGTTCTTTCATTTTAAGGAAGAAATATAAATTTTCAATGATAACTGAAATAATCTCTACACAATTGAGCTGCAGATAATATCAGACTCTTAATAGGATTAGTATCAGCAGTATACAACGATGCTCCCCGATATCGTGCTTTTAACATATGGTTATGTCTATCTGTACGTGAAAAACATGTGACATAAACAGATAGGGAATCGATTTGAGAAAGGTCGTAGCGGAGGACTGGTATATGCAGTGGCGGTTTTACGCACAGGTGTTAGAGGTGCTCACCTCGTGCTTCGGGCATCTAGGGTGAATTTTCGACATGGGATAGGGGGAGGAGGCCTCAAAGCAATTTTACGCCTGTGTCCCCATAGTGACAAAATCCGCCACTGGGTATATGATGATTGATTCTCTGAAGAAATACTTCTGATAAAATTCCAGTGCTCTTTAAAATTAGTTGCATTGGTAAAAATTGTTAATTGACGACAAAATAGTGACACTTCATAGATGTCTTGGCCGTTTTCGGTGCGGAATTCAAAAAATGTTGGGGTCCATTTCGTACAGCACCGTTCTTTTCGCAAATATAAATTAAATTTAACAAGCTTAAAACTGAACTTTTACTCTTCAAATAAGTAAAATAAAATAAAAATGTATATATAATTCAAAAATGCCAAAACACATAGAAAATTATTATTTTATGGTGCAAATAAATCAGAATTTTATTAAAAAAAATTAAACCTTACAAATTATACAAATTACAGCACGCACTCATAAGCTATTGTGATAAAACACATTATCTGGCATGTGACGGTAATATTTTGAAATACTCCGAAGCCAGAGACTGCTATTATTATTGGCAGAACCGTCTTCAAAGTTGTTATTAGTGGATCTGGATGTATCAAAGGTTAGTAACATATATTAGTGGATTTCTTTTCTGAGAGCATCAATGAAAATTTAACTTGTAGTTGGCATGGCATTTACCGAAAGCAATTCAATTTAGCTATATAGATTTAATCATTTATAAAAGAATGCTTAATAGCACATCAGAAAAAATTTTGAGCATCAAGGATCTAATGCGCAAATACAATATTTTTGAAGTCCGTATTCATATTTTCTGAGAAATATTTTTGTCTTCTTTTATTTTAAGCAAGAAATGAACATTTTCATTAATTATTGAAATAAACGTAGGGCAGTTAGTCTGAAGATATTATCAGTCTCTTAATAAGATTATTAAAAGTCTGATAAGATCACACACCCAAACATCAAATTTAGTCGATATTGTTTTAACGTTTTCCTCGGAACTAAATTTTCCCCTGCCTTTAACAAATAGAAAATAATTTACAATGCAAAAAATAAAATTTTCTTTCACTTTCTTTAACATTTGTTTCCATGCACGCAACTATACTATAACATTTTTTCAGTTAAGAATGACCTAAAAATAAATTTCCGACTAATAATTATTTATAAAATATTAATTATTTTTCGGAATAAATTTTTTCATTGCAATTTTTATGGATTTAAAAGATATTTTTCTAAGTATTGTAATAAAGAAGTTAAAATCTGTTCTAGTTTTTAAAAAATTACACTTAAACCTGAAAATTAATTTTTAAATAAAAATCAAATCTATATACTGAAGTAATCATTGTAAAACTGAAATTTTCGATTTGATCTGAAAGATAAAACAATAATGTATAATTTTCATATACCTTTAAATTTGCGCTATTTTTTGACAAAAATTTAATTTTACTCTATTTTTATAAAGGAAAAATGAATAGATAGAGATTATTAATATGGAATGTTACGATAATAAATGAGATGTAACGGTATTTTACTTGTTTTTGTATGATTACATATGTTTCTTTAGTAACTAATCTTTTTTCCGATTTCCTCGCCCATTGCTTTAATATCTTCTGAAACTATATTTATTACCAAGTCATATTCATATATATTGCATATTTTGTCAGATTAATCCATGTGATATGAACTTTAAAATGCTACTGATATTGCACAAAAATAAAAATAAATTTCATTATTTCATAGAGAAGCGAAAAAATATCAAATGATCGCAAATGCTTTTGAATCCAGTTTGATAAAAGTTCTGAAATGCATTTTAAACATACTGTTCTCATCTCGAGGAATCTTTAATAATAGTTCTTTTGCAGACATCATAGATTTATTCCAAATGTGATTGTCATTATTTCTGATATAATAAATTAAATTAAAATTAGATATCCGGAATATACAACAATAAAATTTCTATTTATCCAGACCTACCTATCGTATTGAGATTGGTTTTTGTTGTAAACGAGGAAACACGAAGCATTAATTCGAATTTCCACAAATGAGGGCGCTGCTTTCATTTTTCACATGCAAGCGTGGATCCTATGTATATCATCCTTCTTAGTTACAACAAGTCAAAAATAATACCTACCTTGTCTCGTCTTAACAATGATACATTTTGTCAAACATGCAGAAATGGCGGAAAGGGAATATATTGCTTGATGTAGCTCATAGCCCTGATGCTTCGATGATGTAGTACTGTGCGGATTCAACTCCTGAAACGTGGTTTCTTTCGTGCATTTAGAGGAGGACAGGGAAAAAAACAAGCATTATTTTTCACTTCAATTGTTGTTTTCATTCTTCTACTGTATTTCACATTACTAATAATCCAATAATAGAACCTTTAGCTTCCTATATTGTAAAATTCACATATTCGTATCACATCCATACAAAATGAGTAAAACTCGAATTTTCTTCTACCAGCCCAGATATAAAAACCTGGGCTTTATATTAAAGAAATTATATTATACGATTCCTTTTCGAAAAGCAATAGTTTTAAAATTTTATATAGAGATTTCTGCAATATTAAAAGTGGTAAAATATTTTAGATGTTTTAAATCTAAATTCTTAATTATATATAGTTGATATCTCACTTTGACTCAAAACTAATTTGTCCTCGTCTGTAAAACTATTTAAATGCTCATTTCTTTTACAAATCTAAATACAATGTGGGTAAAAAGAACCGTAGACATTTTAAGGAACCATGAAATAAATAACAGGATTGTAAAATAGGTTTCGGGGGGGTAAACATTTTATGCAGATTAGTGTTTTTTTTCTTGGCATAGAAAAAAATTATAAAAAACCCATCAGGCGGCATTAGAGCAACTACACATAAAAGACGGAAATTACACAATTATTATAATCCAACAATACCCAATAATTCAAATAACGATTAGTATAGCGATTAGGGATGGGAAAAACCAACCTGTTTACACCAAAAATCGAGTGTTTTCGTTTCGTATAATCGGTAGTTTCGGTTATTTTTTGCCCCGGTTTAAACTGGTTATTTTTTAAATTTAAAACCGGGGAAAAAACCGGCAAAATTAGCTATCAAAAGAAAGGCTCGATTTTAGGTTGGAGCTATGAAGTTTTCAATTTCATCTTCTTAGACCAATAAACGGCCACCACTTCCTCCAGGCGGACATCGAGATGGTCTAAAATAGTTATAGTCAAACTTTCATAACTCGATTATTTTTGGTAGCAGAAATGTGGAACATTTTGTTTAAAATTCTAGTGTGCCAAAAGTATTTAAATAAATATGATTAATAGGAACGCGGGACTGTATAAAAATTTAGACATAATTTTTTATAATTTTACATACAGACGCAAACAACACAAAATAAGATTATTTACGTCTGTACTCTCTAATTTCTTTTTTTGTCTACAATACTTAATACAATTTTCATTATTACTATTATTACAATATTATTATTCCTTATAGTATTTATTACTTATTGTATTAATACTTAGTTATTGTATATTATTAATAATAATAAATTCTATCCAAAAACGTTGCTCTTTTTTAAAAAACCCGAAAACCGGTTATTTCGAGTGGTTTTAACCACCAGGTTAAACCGGAGGTGAAAACAACTGGTTTTTTTTGCAATGACCGCCAACCCTAATAGCTATATTCTGATCAGTTGTCCGGCGTTTGTCTCCTACCTGACGCAGTGCTAACTAAAACACTTAAATATCATGAATAAGTTACATTGAATTTTACAACCTATTGACTTAAGATAAATCTCTTGTTAAGAAATGATTATACATATCGTTGATTTTTTTTCATTTCTTTTATTTTCTTCCGTAGCTAGTTAACTCTAGCGAATATTATACATCGTTATTATGTTTATTGAGATTATATGTTATAATAATTATCTTAATTATAATATTTTTTGGAATATAAGAAGATTAACTATAATTCTATGTTAATTTAGAAATGTTTCTGTAAGGAATTAATTATAATTTCTGATTTAAATTCTAGATATTAGGATGGAGTTATTTTAACATTTTCAGATTATTTTGATTTTGAGCAGTTTACTTCTGATATATTTTTTATCTTTTTCTTCGGTAAGTGAATTGTTGTTATTTATGATCAAAGCAAGGAAAACTATTTTAATTAAAAGTGAGATGCAGTCAAATTGAATAAATTGTAGATTTATTAAAAATGCCCGTGGCCAGGCTACCTTACAGTATTATAAGAAAAAATCCTTATCTTTCTGTGGATCTTGAGATCTGAAAATTATAAATTCTTTTCATTGTCAACAGTTTTTTTAAAAAATATTTACAGGTTTTTTCCAGTTTTACACTAGTAATTGAATTCCTTGTCATTGATTAGAAATAATTTCAGGTGAAATCTTTATTCATAAGAATTACTCATGATAATTGCAAGATTTTTCAAAGAAAAGAAACAGTTCTTATTTAAATTCATTCCATAGGAGATTTATTTAAGAAAACGCAGGTCGACTGAATGAAATGCAAACATAAAAAGTACAAAATACGTATTTAAACGTACCATAATTCATTATTCCTGATAAAGCGAATTTTAAAATCCATCTAAAGAAAAGTGTACTTTATTTCATTTTCTTCTGAAAAAAATACAATTTGCGTTTGCTTGGATCTTTCATCTTTCTCGGAGGTAACTTTTTAAATTTTATTTTTTTAATAATTGGAAAAATAAACCTTTAACTATTTCGTCGTATGTTGTTTAGGAGCGGACAATTTTTTCTATTTTCAGAAAGACTGCTGAACTGAAAGTTCCATTTGCTGGTGGTCAGAATATATATCAGTAGCTTCTTTGTCAGAGTCCAAACTAGCGCCTGAAAGGCATAAACGAACTGTTAATTGTATCTACCTGGTAGAGACCGAAGTTCACTTTTCTCTTCACACTGGGAAAGAAATGGTTAACTTTTATCTGATTTCCGTTGTTCTTTAAGATTGTATGTGAATTTTTAGTTCTTTATTTTCTTCTTCTTATCTCAATAAAAATTTCAGACGTAAAGGAGAGATTAAGGAATGTGTTCCATTGCAGTAGAAAGGACAATCAATCCAGTTGATAGGAGGCGTTTTATTGGCTTTTTAATAGAGTTTATTTTTAGATTAGGTCTACGGTCAGGAAATTCAGTGCGGAACGAATTTGCCCTTAGAGATATGTGATCGCTTAGATGACTTTTAATGTACTACCATTAGCCCATAATTCTTTTTCAACTAAAGAATGCTTTCTTTATGGCATCATGAAGCGAATCATTTGTTTTTTCAATAATTTAACATATACTTTCGTATTTCTTGGGTATAATGGATTTTCGTTTTATAAAAACTATCATTACGAGGAACTGTCCATTATACCAAAAAAAATAAATTCATTTGGGAAGTCTTTTCTAAATAATTTTAAAATCTGTAATTGATTGAATAACTCTGATGTGGTTGTGCAACCCCTTTTAGCACACTTCTCTATTCTGCATTTGCTCTTGAAGACTTTTTGTAAAAACCGATTTCCTACTTCATATGCCTATTACTTATATATTGCTCTTTGACTAAATGTGATAATCCAGGTTTTTTAGCTATTAATTTTTCAGTTGTATCTTTATCGCACATTTTCGATTTAACCCTCTCATAACGAGCGAGGCGGTTCAGAGCGTTCTAAAAATTTCCCCTTAACTCCTAGGAAGGTCGTCCTGGGACGATTGGCTTTTTTGAGGGGAAGTGAGATTCTGAACTCGCTCGATAGAGGGCCCAATTATCCTTGCCAACCACAGCCCATTTCCGTGCACCTTAAGGGAAGGTTACAGAAGGCGGTGGGGTAGTGGGGTAAATACCCACCCAGTTTTGGACAGTCCAATTCATGTCACTTTCTCCCAACAAGGCCCGGTATTAAAGGGGCTAGAAGAAAAAAGTCGCCTCGCGATTAAAGAGTGAAATGATTAAAATAATAGAATAGCAGAATGGAGGATTGTTATTGGCACATTATTTTTTCCTTCTTCCTTTTCCTTTCACATGCAATCCAATCAACTAATGGTTATTATATCTCAGCGTCCTCTGGAAGTAAATTTTATAGGTTAAGACAGCTGAGTTATGTCCAACCTTTCTTCGAAATATTAGGTTGAGACATTGTGGACAAAATCCCCTCCCCATCCCTGGTCTTACGATTCCACTTCTTTACACACTGCCTTCTCTTTCGGGGCTGTAAATAGTCCGAGTATGCCTGCAATAGATTTTGATTCTATTTCAGATTTTACTTTTAGGTTTGCGAGTACAATATAAACCAAAATATAACATTGCTATAAGCATCTTTTTCAGTACTTACCTTAAGTGAGTAAAAAGGTAATTAAAAAAGGAATTGAGCAAAATTTTGATCTTTTTTTCCATGATAAGTTCTGAAAATATTATTTCACAAAAAAAACTTTCAAATGTTTTTAAAAAGTTGCATGCCCGAACACCTTTTGGGTACTGCGAAAGGGGACTTCCCCTATATGCCTGAATGTAGCTTTGACACGTCATTTTTCTAAACTAATCCACTGATTTTCCCGTCTTTTTCATCTTCTTTACTTTGCAATGTTTCTAAAAATGGCTCCAGCAATCTAATTAATGTTGGATAGAAAAACAAGTGTAAATCAGTTTTTATGTCAGATTAGGTTAGGTAAGAGAGTTGTTAGGTCTCTTTTTCCCCCTTTGCAATCAAACACTAATGCAATCAATATTTGTAGTTGTTTTGACTGCTGATTTGTATTTGTAAATCAATTTGAATAAAAAAATTCCTTATAAAAATATGGCAGGAAAAAGAAACTGTTAAGTTGATAATTATAGCAGTTCAGTTTCCGCGTAGTCTTCTCTCTAAATACGATGCCCAACAATACTTTTCGTTGCTGTGATGAAATTCAAACTGTTTTCATTGCTGATACAAATAGTCAATCGCGTTTATCTTCCATTCTTAAAAACTAAGTCATGAAGAGAGAGGTTTTTGATCTTTTGCTAATGGAACTGATTTCATTACAAAACAAATATTCATCAATCTTCGATTTATTTATCTAAATGGAGGGTTGCCATATATTTTATATTTTTTCCCCTGTAGGCTTCCTTTTTTAATTCTTGACTCATAGACTTGGTCAGCTATACCAGATCAAGTGTAATTAGTTTCAACGGAAAAATATCTCCGGATAAAATGTTATTAACTGTTTAAAAATAAATTATTAGTTGTCATAAATTTTTTCTTTAGTCTTAATAATTTAAAAAAGATTTATAAATATAATTCTAGACATTATTTCTCATTTTTCAACTTACATCCAAGAGGTTTCTTCATTTCTACAAATATTCAATTGTTTGTTTTCAATCCACTATTAAAATCGAGGTAGATAGATGCTGTTTATTATCGAATTCTAACTATTTTGGGATAATGAGATTGGCAGGTACTGTATCTTTGGATAAAAAGTTAGACATTGTACATCCTGTTCAAATTATTTTTCTTCGATAGGAGTAACTGAAGAGACCTCTAAGCAAATATTCATACATTTTTAAATTTAAATCACATGCAAGCAATGAGTAGTGGAAAGGGAGTAAGAATACAGTTATTTAAAATATGCTTGAAAATTATAAAGGCTTAGTGAAAAAGAGCAAAATAAAATAAAATATTAAATTTATAGGACATCAGTTTTTAACATGAACAGTAAAAATTCAAGTTCTCAAACAGAGTGTTTAAGTAGTTGCGAGTATAAAATTTTGCTATCCGGATTCGACGCCATGACCTTTCAGCTAGCAGTCAAACGCTTTACGATCATACCACTCAGCCTTGACATGAAGAGGTACGTTTCATTTAGATACTTTCTTTAGCCCTCACGGTTTGTTAAGAATTTTAACGACAGCTAATCAGCATTTTTTTAATGTAGAATTGCATTTATTAAATGGAATTATAGCAGATTTAAACTATTTACTTTGGGTTTTCCGTCAACTGCAAAGAGAAGTTTAAAATTTCGGGTACTTGTATGTTAAAGTGTCTACCGAGCTTACTCGGCGATCTTCGGATTTCGCCAGGCTCGCAAGTTCAGTGTACTATAGATCTGATCATTTTCGAACGGATATGTGTAGGGCTGCCGTACTACGGTACTTTTCTGTTGGTTTTTCCGAAGGAACGTTTTGAGCTGAGAGCTCATTTTGTAATTTAAAAAAACTGAGATTTCTAACATTCAATGAATAAGTGTAGCTACTAGGATTCTGCTTTTCTGAAAGCAAAGCCGCTGATGTTTTTTAAAGTTAAAAATTTGCCCAGTTCGAAACGTTCGAAACGACATTTTAAAATTACTACAGAAAAATATTAAATTTGACAAAACCTGCAAATAATCTACATGTACACTATACCTGCAAATAACGTTTCATCCGTAAGTACAGTGTACCTGCAAATAACGTTTTATTCCCGCAATTATTAGTACCCGCAAATATTCTCTTGCTTAAATTATTATAAAAGTTCAAAGAAAGTAACGATATTAACAATAAATTATGCCTTTCGACAGTAATAACGTAATATAACTGAATTTATTTAAAAATATATTTTTTTACCAAGTCATATTATTCGGGAATAAATCTATCAAAATTTGGGAAAACAAAATTTAAATAGAATAATTGTAAAATTAAAGACAATAATAACATTTAGAAATGCTACCGCAATAGAACATTAATTAATTCTTATAGAAGCGAAAATAATACCGCAAATATTACAAATTGGTAAATCACATTTGATGAAAATTTTGAAAAACATTTTAAACTCACCATTCTCAGCTCGAGAAGTCATGAATAATTGATATTTTACAGATATCATGTGTTTATTCTTATAATAAGCTATCCGGAATGGACACTATGGAAAAATAAAATTTCCATTTATCGATATCAAAAATCCAACATGGAATCATTTAGGTTGGATTTCGTTGGAAATGGGAGGATTCAAAGTATTTAATTCCAATTACCACGAATGAGGGTGCTACTATCGTTTATCACGCATGTCCATAAACCCTCTCTATGTTCTCCTCCATACTTACATCAACAAGTCAAGAATATTGACTAGCTTGAGTCGTCTTATGAATGATACATTTTTGTCAAATATGGACATATTGTGAAAAGTATTGTAACATTGACGTTTTCATATCTCATCAGTAACAAAAGGTAATAACACTAATTTTCACTTACCAGCCCAGAAATAAACATTAGGCTTTATATTAATGAAAAGGCAAAAATATATTAATTTACACTAGAATAACAAAATTTTAAAATCTTATATAAAAACTTTTTCAATATTAAAAGTGGTAATAATGCTTTTAAAAATTTTCAAATCTTAATTTCTACTAACTCTGCAAAAGATGATATCTTATTTGGACATAAACTTTACTTATTCCTGTTTATAAAACTACCTAAATACTTAATATTTCCAAACATAAATACAGAGTGCACATACAACTCGTAGACATTTCAAAAAACATAAAAAATAAGGTGATTTTAAAGTGGGGAACCTCATGCACATTGCTTGGTTTTCTCTTGGCATAGAAAAAAAAATATTACAAAAACTTTCCTTCAAGCGGCAATATAAAGTGCAAGGACCCAGTAGAAATGCAATTTAACACTGTGATTAATAAACCTGCAGCACCAAACAATTCAATTTACGATTACTTTATTTGCATTCCAAGCAGCTTATCCCGGTCTGGTTCTTGCCCGAGTCTGTGAACTACATTCTGAGGCGCTCTGTCTCCACTATATCCTTGCATACTTTATGCGCTGTCCCTTTCTTTTCCTGGTCCCAAAGCCTCATATTGAAAAAGTGATTTGCCATGTTAACATCACTGGTTATCATGCGCTTCCTTTTTCTCGTAACGTATTCACAAAAAATAAAGCAAAATTAATTTGCATTACTACTACAACATCTTGTTGACATATTGCAGTAAAAACATCAATAAATGAACAAAATTAACGTGTGTTATCACTACGATATCAATAAACGAGCATAATAAACATGTGTTTTGACAACACACACACATTTTGCTTTATTATTAGAAGAGATGACAATTTAAGAATATTAGTTACAAAATTCATATGTAAAGCAGTTGCCTTCCTCCTCCGCACCACTGCAACTTTAGTGATCACAGCTAAGACAGTATTTATATTAGATGAACCATTCTTCTTTATTTAAATGAGAAAATTCATCATTAAAACAATAACAATTTCGTCTGAATTTTTTTATCGTCTTAATCGAAGGAATCATCATTACTAACTGTCCTAGACTTATGCCACTTTGAGTACCCGATTTTACACCGAGTGCAAAGATTATAAAGAAACGAAATAGAACAGCGCAATTTGTTGGAGTAATTCCTTATTGTTTGATAGGGTATAAATCCTTAGTAAACGCATAATAAGCTGGACTGAAAATGGATTTAAAAGTGTAATAATTTTTATGTAATGATAAATTAGAAATAAATTCAAACGAACATTTAACATCTTTAAACAAATAAACATACACAGAAGAAGTGAATTCAACAGCTGTAACAACCCATTAAGACTGTTCCTTTTTCTTGACTAGTAGAGTGTAATTCAGTATTTTTCAACTAGAAATGATAACTAATACTGACAGATCAAGGTAACCCGGTTTTACCAGCTCTCCCCAATGTTTTTTCTTCGGAATGGAGAAATCAAATAAAAATTTAATTTTCATAAAATGAAAGCGAGTGGTGTTTCATTCAGTCCATTCATCACTAAATATGAGAAATGACAATAGAAATATTATAATCGTCCAAAGGAATGTAGAAAAAGCGCAAAAGGAAGAGCAGTAGAAGCCGATGTGCGTTTTCTGGTTTCCTTTTTTAATTTTTCCTGAATATCTCGAAAACTATTCAGTTTTCGAATTACAATTTATTTAACAAATTAAAGGTCGTAAAATTCTCTACAAATAGGAGATTTTATTTTTCTACTAGCTTTAATAGCTTCGCAGACAATGGCGCTCAAAAAGGGAAGATGTCAATTACTTTTCGACAACCTACGCTACCATACCTTTCTAAAAAAACTTTTTAAAATGCGCTCACATTTTTAAAAAACGTAGTTGTAACATACATAGTATTTCTTTATTCCATTAATTTATGATCATCCTGAAAAATTTTGAAAGCTTTCATCAATCCGAAATGTTATAAATTAAGCTCTTTAGCTTTTAATGAAGCAAATGGTTTTGTAATTACAATATTGAAAGTAATGAAATGTTAGTACGTATACTAAATATAAGGATTACAAACAAAAAATGACTGTCATATAAATGCATATTTAAATAATAACTTTAGATTGAGTATTGATAGTTTAATGATTGATAGTCAAAGAAAATTTTAATGCGTTTGTTAACGGTAAAATTATTTGGTGATAATAGTGTAACTCAAAAGGGAGAGAAAGCACTTCGTATTGCGGCTGGAATTGAATTTTTTTGCGTATTTTTTGGTTAATTATTATTGAAATCGCTTTCATATATAATGTGATTCCAACGTCAATACAGACGGATAACTTTTATCAGCAATTGCAAAACTTTATGCGGTCTTTCCTCTCTCCCTCTCTTTCAGTATTTTTTGTTTGGCAGAATAACTGAATCTAGGTTTTGCGAAATAAATATAAGCACAATCTCGTTTTCTTCACACAAATTATGGAAATATTCAGAACTAGAAAACAATACAAAGATAGCAAACATACGTCTTTTAGAGCCACTTGTGAGCTGTTACATTACGCAAGAAGAATTAAGGTATATTTTCCATTCTTCACTATTTCCTTATGGGGATTTAAATTGGAATGGCGCTTTTCATAAACATTCATAACCAACTTCCGAAGAAACAGATATCCAGTCAGTATCAATCAGGCATACCGTAAGAAATCATCTATACATGCAAAGATACGCATAAACTTCCTGTTAAAAAATGCCTTAAATGACGTAAAGAATTATATTTTATGCTTTTTGATTGCATAAATGTACAGCTGAAAAAGTACGGATTCTAATTTTTTATACAATCCCTCGGTCCTATTTGTAATATTGAATAAACTATTTTTAAGACAATAACGTATTAAACAGAAAGAAATTCTCTCTTCTGCGACTAAAACTTGACTGGTTTATGAATATTTAAATATCGCTGATATGATTGTACATTAATTCAATGGCCGCAAAGAGGATGGTTCTGCAATCAACTCGCAGCCCTGGCAAGATGCGGCAACTGAGTGGTTTCCAAATTATGAAATTCTAAGTTCTATTAGTGTGGGATTTATTCCCGTCATCGCCAGATAGCGCAACGACTCTCATACTGTAACGTCTCTATGTCGCTCGGAGTCAGGGGACGAGAGATGAGAATCCAGATCTCAATGTCCAGCAACTGACCGCGCGAAGTTGGTCAAGCGAGATGATTGTGTGATTACAGTGGTATGATATGCTAGTAAAGTGAACTCTCCGACACTGGATACCATTTCTGATTCATCACCGAACCTGTAACCATAGCACCTGTAAATTCAGCATCATCATCATTTCTTTTCCGTCACCATGTTGATAAATAGTTGTGTTAATTCAAGTAGGGTGATTGGTATCATTTCAAACCATCACACCCACATTAGTTCGTTCAATTTTAGTCGCTAAAAAGTGGAAGCATTTTTAAGTAAAATATGAGAGTATCAAAAATAGATTACTAATCATGATTAATAGGTCCGGGTGGCTGTATAAATATTTTGACTTCGTAATGTTTTCAGAAATATAATTATTGACTGAAACTATATAATATATATTTTTATGTGATTAAAAGCATTCTGCCAAATCGAGGTATATGCCAATCTATAACGGCTTAGAAAGTAGCTATTGGGCCACGTTTAGAGTGCTCAACCTGTATATTGTTGCTAAGGGCAAGAAAAAAAATAAAAAAAATACGTGTATATCATTTCACAGCAAGAGATGAATCTTAAGTCAATAGGTTGTAAAATTCAAGGTAACTTATACATGAAAGTTAAATGTTTCAGTTATCACTCGCCAACATATATTCCCTGTGATTGAACTGCCAACAGGACGATTGATTAAAGAACATTGTGTGATCTACAAAGTTGAATTTTTTAGGGGCGATTTCTCGTCAAATCTGGTAATCATGGATGTTGTTATGAAACAGCTGTTTGGCGATTTTAGGATGTCTGTCATGATGTCGACGCGTATTGCGAGATACCGCAACACGTTCTTAAGCCTTACCTGAATTTGTCTGCCAGACACCATTGTCTGACGAAGCTGTGACTGTAAAATCTGAAGCACGTGCACCATCTAAAGCATCGGCCTCTTATATATACTAATGAGACTAATGAAAAATAACACTGCGTCAGGCAAAAAGCACACTCCCAGACAACTACTTGGAACTATCTACTATCGTTAATTGCATTATTCGGCATTTGCAGGTTTATAATAATTGTATAATTTCCGTCTTTTAAGTGTAGTTGCTCTAATATCTTCCGACGGGAATTTTAGTATTAAATTTTTTCTATAACATGAAAAGAAAGCCTACCAGTCTGCATGAAATGTTTACACGGCACCCTATTTTCCAATCAGATTATTTATTTTATGCTTCCTTAAGATGACTATGGATGTTTTTACCCACCCTGTATTTAGATTAGTAAAAATTATGTATGTAAATAGCTTTACCAGCGAGAAGAAATAAACTCTGAGTAAAAGTGAGATATCACCTTTCTATAGTTAGAAATGTAGATTCCAAAGCATATAAAGAAAATTTTACTACTTTTAATATTGGGGAAATGTTTATAAAAATTTTCAAATTGATAATACATGAAAATAATTTTACCACTTTTAATATTGCAGAACATTCTATATAAATTTTTAAAATCTTTTATTCTCCGGAACTTCTTTTATAATTGCTATTTCTTTAACTTAAAGCCTAGATTTTTATTTCTGGACTGGTAGATCAAAATTAGTATTATAGTCATTGGGCCTTAGATGTGATTTGAATATGTAAAATTTACAATAGAAGAAGATAAAAGTTCTTGGATAGAATTACTTGAATTGTCAGATACAGCAGAGAAATAAGAACAACAATGGAAATGTCAAGTACTCTTTACTCTTGTCCCTGGTTTCTTCTCAACCCACGGAAGAAAGCAAGTTTTCCGGAATTGAATCAACTCAGTACTACAGCATCAATACTTTAAATTAAGCCCTCTTCATGGTTAGGAGATAAATTAAACAACCTATTCCATCTTTGCCTCTTCTCGATGTTTAATATAATGTGTCATTATTAAGACAAGCCAATATAGGTTTTATTTTAGACTTTTTATAACTTTGTGGGGTGGCATATTTAGAGAATTCACTCTCTCATGTGATAAAAGCTCCCTCATTTGTGGAAATTGGAATTAATACTTAGTTTCCCGCATTTCCAACGAAAACGGATCTAAATTACGCCATGTTGCATCTTTGGTGTGGATAAATGGAAAGTTTATGGTTGTATATTCCGGATATTTTATTTCCATTTGATTAATTATATTAGAGAATTATGACGAGCACATTAGGAATATGTCGATGATTTCTGCTACTTACCTATTATTTAAGATTCCTGAAGATAAGAATGGCATGTTTAAAATATTTTCAAAACTTTTACCACATGCGAGTTAAGTAAATTAGAAATTTGTAATATTTTAAATTTTCATTTTTTGTTTTATATATGAAATAATGAAGTTTCGTTTAATTTTTTGTGAATAATAGTAGTAGTAATTTAAGTTGCTTTTCTTTTGGAATAATCTGACAAAATATGCATTATTTCCTTAAAGGTTGTTATTTTCAGAAATTTCATAGATTTATTTCCGAGTAATATGGCTTAGTTATAAAAATTATTCCAAATATGTTAATATATCCTCCGCTATTACTGTCAATAATCATAAAATATTGTTGTTATTGTTACATACTTTGAGCTGATATCGTTTTTAAGATGAACATATTTTCAAAAATTTAAAATAAGTTCAATCTTCAAGGGAAAACAATTGGGAGCATGCTCACTCTATTTTCGAAATTAATGAAAAATTGTTATAATATTAATAGTGTCTTTTGTTGGGTATATGCATTGACTAAAACTAAATAAATCAGTTATTAATAAAACATATATAGTCGCACCGAAACAAGTTTACTGCCGTAGAATATCATTTACCGTTTGTTAAAAAAGTGTTCTTAGATATTTCTAAAGAATGAATTGATTTTAGTAACAATTCATTTTTGATGTTTTGATATCATTTCGAGCAATAAATGTCAAATTTTTTTTAATAATTAACATGTAATTTAAAGTTTCAACATGTAATTTAGTGTTAACACTGATCCGTTCTGTTGGTCCTTAATTTAAAAACTCATTAGGTAGCTCCATTATGTCCTGACACAGACAATATTCTTCTAATTTATCAATACTATTATAGGAAAAATTTTCATTGATAGCTTTAATTATTTCATTCCTTATATGAGATAATTGCACAGTTTGGTCTCCAATGGACAATTTTCTATTCCGTAATGTCTCACAGTACGAAGGATTTCTCACTAAATATTTCGTCTTAAACCAAATCGATTTCGGAAAAATTCTGAAGAATATTATGCCTGTAAATTCTGAAGGGTGGGTACTGTAGCGCAAACTGTGGATTGGGTATTTAAAATATCCAGTTTAAGTTTCCCACTACTATACTTATCTGGTATCGTGAAGATCCGCCGTCTAGGTCTTCCTGTTGCACGTTAAATCAGTCATCGGGGATTAAAAATCCTCCCTCTGGTGTGGTTCGAAATCTTGGAGAAGGGGTGAAAGCCCAGGTGCCTTCCTCGTCATCTGACAGCGGATCAAAATCACGAGGTCCGTCTCAAGAGAGCCCTCGCGTGGCTTCAAAACGGGACGTAAATATAAATAAACTAAACATTTCTACTATTTAAATTGCTTCTGAAATTGTACACTGGTATGTATGATAGCATCACTCTTACAGTTGTCCATTTCATTGAAATATTTTAGGAAATCTTGAGAAAAAATATTGTATTCTTTTTATAGTAAGGCCTGTATAAAAGTTTTTTCCTGGTGAAACTGGCCTTTTTTGAAATTTTCTTATCTATGTTGTTTTGATGAATTTCAAGCTTTTTTTATCTGGGACTGAGCCACAGCTCTCCAAACTGGAGATGCATAACTTAAAAGTGATTACCATTAGTTTTTGTAGTGAAGGAATTTGTTGCCTAACGAGAGTTTGCTATTTCGATTTAGAAGGGCTTTCGTGGCTATGAATTTCTTTCTTCCATTATCTTCATGATTTTTATAGATTAAATTTTGGTCTATTATCATACTAAGAAGATTTGTCTCGCTGTTTCGTCTGAAAAGTTTAGGGTATCGGAAAACAGTTCTTATTCTATTGAAATATATTGATTGGCAATTTTCTATATTGATCTTTATATGACACCATATGAGTCATTTTTTGAATTTTGACAGGTGCGCAGATTGGTTCAGAACTGTAAGCTTCATATTTCAGCTAACGTACTTTTATCGGTTGTATAAAAACGTGTCTGGATAAAAACAATAAGCCGCACAAGAGTGAAAAATTTTTAGCGAATATTAAAAGTTTAGTTACAACTGCTAAATAATAGAGAATATTCGTCGCTGGCTGTATAAACTAGAAGCACATATGGAAGTTCTTCAAAAATCCGAAATTTTTCCTCTTGTTTTTTGCTTATAACATGCAGTTTCCCACTAACTTGTACGAAATTTACAGAATATTTGATTAAGAAGAATTGTATTAAAATTTGAATATTACGGGAAATTTGTAGGAAATAATTTTTTACTTCGCATGTGTGAAATATAATGATGCTAATTAATGTAATTTGAAATTAAAAACCACGTGTATGTTAAAACTGCATTATTTAATAGATAATGATTAAAATGTTAATATATAAAATTCAATTTTTTCATAATTTTTGAAGTAATTGTTTGAAGACATAAAAAAAACAAATTGAAGAAATACATGTGCAGATTCGTCTGTAAATATATGTACTTTGGAAAGTAAACTTAGTGTGTTTTGAATTTTAAAATTTTATTTTCTCTTAAAATTGCAAACTAAAGTTATCGTCTGAGTCGAAGTTATTAGTTTCATTCCTTTCCTTATCCTAAACGTTACGCTATAGAGTTTAGCTTTAGAAATATGAGTCTTAACCAATTTAGTAATCAGACGGTGATATGAAAATTAAGAATTTATTAAAACCTTACAGTCAACTCTGTTAAAGATAAACAAAGAATTATACAACAGTTTAATAATAAATATTCAGCTTAGCAGTATTTGAAGCAATTTGTCCTAAAAAGAAAAAATGTAGAAGTGGAATAAAAATATTACCAAATAATAGACGCATTGCGTGAAACAAATTTGAAAAAGATGTAACACCAAAGAGCTTTAAAGCTGGTATTTATAGCGATACCAAATTTGCATTATTCTGAAAGTGATTCGATGCTACTGAAAACACTTAGTGAATGGATGTAGTGTGAAACTCTCATACCTCATTTCGTTTCAAAAAATTCGGACCCCCTGACGACTACTTTTTTAAGATTTCCCACAATTAGTTGAAACCGTTTTAATTTTAAAGAATCTTGGAAATAAGAACTACAAATAACCCCTACTTGTCTTTTAAATACAACCAATTCATTTCTTAATCCCCCACGGCATCAGGGCACATGCCACACTCTAGTTACGCAACTGCTTATTGCCTAGATCTATCGCTTTGCGATTTTCAAGTGAGTGGTCGGTGATGAATGGGCCTAAAATGTCAGTACTTTATCTGCGATTAAGATGTGTGTGATGCTGTGGAGAAGAAAATTCCATCATTCATCTTCAATGGCGGTGTCGAAAAACTTTTAGGTCCTAATAAATTTCCTAATAAAGTATCTGTTGTTTTTCAATCTATGTTGAATTTTAATGAACCTTATAATAGGAAATATGTCATACGAATCGGACTATTTATTACAATTCAATCATTGAAAAATATACAAAAATATGGACATAAAATTTATTGTTATTATCAACCGCAACTGTTTCACTTATTTTTGGAATAATATATACATACACCTTACCTGTATGCTGGTTAGAGGCGATGTAAAAAGCACAGATTATGTACATGCTTGTGTTTATACTATCTGTATCTTCTCTGCAAAATGAGGATTAAATTTTTTGCTTTGATAAATTTCTTTGAAGAATTGGTAAATTATTGATTTGATGTTTTGAATTTAAAATATTTATTAGCATTTATGAAAGCACTGAAAGATCTACATAAACAGAAATAAACGAAATTTTTAGTTTTCGCATTATAGGTTATTTTAAATCCTGCATATGTGTGTGTTTGGCATCGTTCTTTTCGGACATTAACCAAAAAGTCTCAAATAATACCCATTTAATTTCATACATTTGTGAAATTTTTAAATGCCTGTACTCTTTAAAGTTACTAATATTCTTATATTTCATCCTTTTCTATATTTTTAAAGACTCTTTTAAAAAATGGAAAATTATAAGAAATATATATAAAATCATTTAAGAATATAAGCAGGATAGTAAATCGCAAGCACTGGATGGTTTCTTATTTCAGTTTAAGTATCTTCCTGTAATTTTCTCGAAGTATTTCGAAAAAAAAATTATTGTATCTAATTTATCTAGTATCATCAATCTAGGACAATTGTTTTAAAATTTTCTTCCCTATAGAAATACGTCAGGGAATAGTGTAAAAATTCATTATTGTGTATTGTCGTGACTCAAAATACATGAATTATAGCTTTGTATGGAAATAGTTTCTTTCGATTTTTTTTAATTTGATTTCTTCTGCAATCATATATGATTTTTGCAACACTTGGTATAGATATATTTTAAAAGAATTTCATACATGTCTTGTGCTATTTGGTTTTGTTTACTTTGGATTGACAAATGTACAAATTACTTCCAGTGAATAAAATCACCCATACATATTAGTGACTTTTTGTACATAAGTGCAACTGAATTTCATGAATTCTATGAACATTATAATTTAAATTACTTAAATATTTGTTCTTATACAGCTATGTGATTGTTATTTGCACTTATTTTAGGAAAAACAAAACGTTAGTGATGATTTTTAATATGCTGTGGTTTAATATTTGAGATAAGATGGCAGTTGTTGAACAGTATTTGATTTTAGTTCTGAGATAAATAATTTGTGATTTGCTTGGAGTTTCGCTCAAAATAGTTAGGCTTTATATCTTCGAAAACGTTCACATTTTGAAAAAGTCTCTCTCCTTATAAAATATATCCAGTTCTATGATTTTAAGCAATGGATGTTTAAATTGACTCTTTATATGAATGTGCTTTGTTAAGCAATAATATACTGATTTGCTTTTTAAATGTTTATTTTTAATACTACATATATCATCACTATATCACTTTGCATGTAATAAAGACAAATACACTCCAGGTAGTGCTTTACTTATAAAACCATCAAAATAACATTTTTGTATATTTTTTACGGTTGTTTGTAATGACATGATTGGTAAATAAATGCGATGATCATTTAAATATGATGTAATTAGTAAGTCTTTAAGTAATTTACAATTTTTACAATCTTAGCTTGAGTTTTGAATGTGAACCAATTTTGATTTTGTAGAAAATATATACTCTTAAAGTGCTGATTAGTTGAATTTACAAGCTTTATCGACGAATGTGTGTTTAAAACTCTTGCCATTGCAGGTTTCCACGCCTGTTGTAATAAAATTTTGCAATTTATTTGTTGTAATAATGATCGTTGAAAATTATTACAAAAATTATTTTTTGTGCATTCTATTTTTATGAAAGAAATTGTCCACAGATTATTGTATATTATATCTATGCTATACGGGGGTCAATCTGATAGATAAGAAATTGTATGTGTAATATTATATTCAAATTAAAAAATTGCTTCATAACAGAAGTTACTCAAATATTACAATTGTTTTTGTTTTTATAGATGCGCAAAACATTCATATTGTCCGCCACCCCACAAAAAAAACTAAACTGAATGTAGAAAGCAAACTTAAGTTTCATAAGTCAACGTATTAAATGAAGACGTGTGCATTTTCTGAATACCTCATGGCTGTGATTTGGTTTAGTTTTTTTTATGACGCAAAGACCATGGATTTGATCATACTGCTCATATCGATGGTAAAAATGGATTGATTGTATCCATTTTATATCATCAGTGGCCATAAAGATAATGGCTAAAAGTCTTTTAGTTTTCCAAATTAGCGTTAACCATTCTTTGGCGGCGCACACTGAGGCTTTTCAGGTCGCTAGGGACACGAACGTAGAATATTTAGCTGTCCGGGAACCCTACCTGATCCATGGAGAACCTCTAAGAGCAAATTTCTCTTGTAAAACTTTCATGTCTCAAAATAAAAGGGCAATTTTATATATTCTAAATAACTATTTGCATACCAATTTTATACTAAAAACTACGCATGCTTCTACTGTTGAAATTCATTTTAATAAATTTATTTTAAATCTTACAAAGGCCTATATCCTACTCAGAGAGGATATTGAAACAGTTTTCGCGGAGTTGAAGGTCTTAGATTTAAAAAAAAATCCTTTATTATCTTTGTGGGTGACTTTAATTGTCAACCTAAGGAATGGGTCTACAACTCTGATACACGAAGAGGTCGAATTTCTGCAGAGTTCGTGGCCAACAGTAATCTTAATATTTTTAATTTTAAATCTTATGAACCAACTTTTATTTCTTCCACACATGTGAGGTTCTCAGACATAACCTTAATAAACTCTTCAATTAAACATTATGTAAAAAATTGGAGTGTACTGGACACTATATCTCTTAGCTATCATAAATATATTTATATAAAGCTAGAGCATAAAGATAATCAAATGAGTTAGTAAACAAAGCAAATTTAAAAATAAATTTAAACATACACTACAAAATTTAAACATTGTTCAAGTAGCGCTTAATATGTCGCTGCATACAACAAACAAAGAAAGTCAATGATAATTCAAAGAAAGAAGAAAACCACGAAATAAACTCTGATAGATTCGAATTAAATAGACAAGGAATCCATTCTAGTCCAATTTTTCAAGGGCTATAGACTAAATTCGAAATGGATTCAAATAAATTGGGAATTTTTTCTGTAAGAGGCTTGAACTAAGTATAACCAAAGTCTCTTCATAGCCCGAAATTTCCCGAACCACAAGACAAACAAGATAAGTAAACAACAAAAGAATTTTCAGAAAGTAAAAACAAATATAATGCGGCTAACAAGATTCATTTAAAATTTATTAGCCTTCCGGCAAAAATAAAAATATCAGTTGAGAAGAAAAATTCAAACTTACTCCACTCTTGCAAAGAATTAAACTGTCCAAATTCAACTCACAGACAAATAATAAGGACAATCCCGCCATAAATTAACAATCGTAATAATTAAGATGTTGTGCCATCTATTATTCCAAAAAAAAGAGAAACAGGAAATACAGACAGAAAATACAGTACCAACCACTAATTTTTTATTTATAATTTTATAATAATTATATAAATTAATATTTATATTCAAAACTACTTTCGAGAGTAAGTTCTTCAACGCCGTAAATATTGTACGGGAAAGAGTTACAGTAGAGATTTTTATAAAATTACCGGCAGCTACTAAAAATGCATTTCTGTTATTACAAATTCTCTTAGCTTGACTAAAAATTACGTTTCTGAAGACCCTAGAAACTATATTTGAATGAAAGTCACAAAAATGTTTGTAAGTAAAATTAAAATCATCTCTCTTGTCAAACAAGCTAAGTAAGGTTTTCTGTTCAGAAATTTCGAATTTTAATATTTAAAAAGGTAACTATATTCTGATTTAGTTTCGTCTTATTTAGTTTAAGCTCTTTTGGATAAAAATTAATAATGAATTCTAGGTTGTCATAACTTAGAATAAGATCAGTAATGAACCTGTAGCCGTAAATTAAATTTTTTCTAATAATTTTATTCTCAAAAAAGAACAAAAAGACATTTGCCAGTGCACTGGAGAATGAAACAACCATTGGAATGCCTGAAATCTGTTTATAATAATGCATACCTTTAAAAAGGTAGTTTTCTTTTAATGCAAAAATTACTTAGTTCGAACCAGTCAGTTTTTACTTTAATAGAATCGTTAAGAAATCCATTGAACATAGACAGGCAAACTTCCATTAATTTATCATGTGGCAGATTAGTGGAGAGATTTTCGAAGTCAAAGGTATTTAAATTGTAAATTTTCTTACTATTCAGGAAGTCCAAAATTTCAGCGTTATTGCTAATAATGAAGTTATCTTCTTTCATAATTTCATTTAATATAATATTTAAAAATTTTAAGAAGTGCTTGCCACTTAAATAATTATAACAGACAGTACCACACGTAACAAATCTAAAGCCAGTAGGATTCTTATGAAATTTAACATTTCGAAAAAGATATAGAAAATTTAAAGAGCAGGTTTTAATTTTGAGTTTTTTGGCAAAAACCAACATTCTTTTATCTAATTCCTTTTTACTGTTATATATTCCTTTTTACTTTTATATAAATCTTGAGTTACAGGATATCCCGGAAAATATATTTTATTTGAAAACTAGATTTGGCTTCGAAAAACTTATTTTTAACATCATAAAGCATTTTAACCAACTTAAAAACGATTGTGCTAAAATACAGAATACAATTTAACTTAGTGAATTTTTCCATAAATTTATTGAAATAGTTTCAGTCTGCTCTTTTAAAGGTTTTAAGAAGATACTACAGAAGAAGAAGAAGAAGTACTCATTAGAGTGAGAAAGTGTTTTTTGTATGTTTTCAAAGCTGTTTTATGTTAAAAAATTATATCAACTCTCTGTTTTAGACTTGTTATTGCGGTAATGAGTTCTTCTTCTAAAACAGAAACAATTGACAACAACAGCACCTCTATATTATTGTCCATTGCTGAATTATGGTATTTTGGGGAAAGTCCATGATGGCGGACGTTTTCTCAAAATTTAAGGGTATTGCCCAAACAGAATGTTTTGGGATTTTCCTGGGGAAGTACATGCGGATCTAAAAATCCTATTTCAGAAAAAATAGCTTTAACATAATTATTTCCATCTGAAACCAAATATCTTTCTAAAATTCTTATACTTCCAGCTGACCCGCCTCGCTTATTATGGTCAAGGGGAAAGCAATAACGATTTTCTACGTCGGAGCCTGTTTTCAAATAATAATCAAAGAACAACTTTCGACGTGGGAGCAGGTTTTAGGGTAGTAATCGAAGATCGACTTTCTAGGTTCCAGCCGGTTGAAGGTTAAAACTCCACAATATACTTGACACAAGAAAACCAAAGTTCATTTTTGAGTTACTGAACTGCATCGAATTAAATCAACCAGCTGCGGGATGCCCAACAAGGATGTGGAACTCATTTTGGAGATTCATTATAGTTTCTTTATGGACAAGCACGCAAGGACGACAGTAACGATCTTTTTCTCTGAAGTTATCGGGATTTATCGGGGAGAAACTTTATTCCTTCCTCTCTATGGCAGTTGATTCCCAGAATCTTACCTCTCTCATCAGTGAATAGGAGATGAGTCCTAAGTTCAGAAGACAAATCTTTGTGGTTCTTACACCAATTGTCAGTGACAAAAGGATAGACCAAAATGTTGCCCTTTTAAAAGTGTGTAGTCTCATTAAACAGCTAAACCTTTTATTTTTTTGCCCAGCACAGCTGTTGAGCCATTTTGCCTGCTAATTGGTATTTGTATGTTTTCACAAGCAGATATTGGTCGTCAGTTGATGTTCATTTTTTGGTTGACCATCATCAGCATATCTCACTGCTTTCCAAAACATAGTTCTACTTCTGCTTGTGAAGATACTCCAATCACGTAAAATGAAACTGTGTCAGGCCGAAGGGCAGCTGTTTTAGCCGTTACAGGAGACCAGATTCTGTAAACACACGCTATAGAATCACAAGAAAAATTATTTGTTTAAATTTCCACTACCAAACAGTGAAACTTTTGATATTTCTACAAGTGCTTGAGAAAGCATTTTATCAATTAAACTGAATTAAATAATTTTGCAAAGCCCAATTTTCTATTATCACGTGCTTATAAGAATTGTATAGAAGCAATAATTTTATTTCTGTTTACAGCCAATCAAAGAATCCTTAGCATTATTTCAAAAATGCTAATGATCCTCCAATCGTGATCAGAAATGTATAAATATACTTATTTCTTTCTTAATTCGCCTAAATCTGGCAAGCAGAAAAGGTGCGAACGAAATCATTGGCAAGATCTTTAACATTGTTCATCAAAACGCTGGGGAATTTAGTTTTTAAAGTATACTAATGTAATAAATTTAGTGGTGGTGTATATGTTATGGTTAATGTGGATAATTGGTTATTATGTATAATAACCTGCTATTATGCATGATAACCAATTTAAGTTGAAGTTCGGTCAATGTAATTATTTTCAACGGAGTAGCTTTCGGCTCCTCTAACATTCTCTAAAGTTGATAAGAAATTTAAAATTTTAATTTTAATTAAATTCTTTTAAATATAATTTTAATTTTTTACTCATTTTATATTTCCTCTATTACGTAATTGAACGATTTTTATTGTTTCATGAATTTAATAAAAATCGTTTGCTTGGCATTTTCTGAGGCCGCTTGTTCATATTTTGGAATTCATCATTTAGAATTCTGTCTTCACTTGCGTGGTGGTTTCTTTGATTCTTCGCATTATTCGTTATTCTTTTTTCTGTTAAATCTACAATGTTTCTCCCAATTGCAAATGTTAGAACTGTGAGTAAATCTATTAATTCTTTACTATTCCTTGTTCTGAAAAAAACTTGTCGCTAGTAGCGAAGCTACAAGCGGCATTTATATTTTTTTACATTATTTGATATGCCTTTGCTCTCCTCTAATTTCTTGAATTTTCTAACGTTCAATGAGCTAGCGAAGCAACTAGTTTCCGACTCCCTCTACTAGCAAAGCCGTAGGATGTTTTTTTAAGTTTAAAAAAAAATCTGCCAGGCGCCCATTTCAAATGCCGCAGGCATCACGAGCACAATTTTTCCTACTTTACTTGAATAATTAAAAAAAAACAGAATCCTTACATTCAATGAGCTAGCAAAGGTACTAGGTTCTAGATCCTGCAGCGAGCGCAGTCGTAAGAATTTTTTTTAAGTTTAAAAACGCTGCCTGGTACCCACTTTAGATGCCTCAGGCATCGCGAGCACAATTTTTCCTACTTCACTTCAATAATTAATAAAACGCAGATTCCTTACATTCAATCAGCTAGGGAAGCTACTAGGTACTGGATCCTGCTGCTAGAAAAGCCATAGGATGTTTTTTAAGTAATAAATAACTTTCGATGGCGCAGGCATCGTGAATGCGGTTGAAATTCAACATTTGAAACAGGAGAAAGTGCAAAGACAACCCACAAACACTTTGGTTTCAAAAAGCGAATAACCTTTGACTGTATTAAATTAAATAATAAAAATAAATTTTGCTTAAATAATCGCATTTAGCAATGGAGTTCGGTAAATGAGCTCACATGTCAATGTAATTAATCACACTGACCAAACTTCACTGGTAATTATGCATAATAACCGTTTGATGTGTTAAATTCTCATAAATTATCCACTTAACTTGGCTTAATTTGGTTATTATGCATAATAACCGATTATCCACTTTAACTGTAACATATATACTAAGATATTTTTAACATTATTTTTTAACTAATGTTTTTCAAATTCCTTTAAATATCTCTAGCACATGCAACTTTCCAAAATCACTGTTCAAATTGTTATTTGGAGAGATAAAGTACAATAATTATTAAATGTATGCAAGGATTGTTAAAATATTGTAAATAATTCATTATTAATGCAATAGGCTGATCTCGTTATTACTATAGAATTTTTTAAGAATTTTAATACATTCTGCCTAAATCTTAATATTTATGACGGTTTGAATAATGCATATCCCCTAAGTTATTTTTGATCCCAAGGAAATATTTTTTGCATTTATATCAATTGAATTTTTTACACTCCATAAGTTGAAGATATGTGAGGTTCGGAGGAAAACGCACTCGAACAAAAATTTCTCATGAAATGAGAGTAACACATAATTCTCGTCTGGAATAAAATTCTTTTGTCTCAATCAAAAAAAAGTAACTAGATTTTGAAGAAGTGTGACAGAGAAGTTGGTGGCTTGTATAGAACAAATCGTTGCTGTAATTTAAAAGCAGCGTGCATCCTGAAATTGCAATTAACGAGTAGCTTTTATTCAGATGATCCACAAGGACGATCTTTAGAATTTGGCCGGCCGCTGAAGGAAATATTCCAGAAACTAGAAATAGCGCAGAGTGACATATCCAGGCTCAATTCAACGGTTCCAAAGGCCTAGAAACGTACAGGTCTCCCCTGGTTGCAATGCTATAAGACTTGCAACTTTTTCAGTAACTACCAAGGAACGGCACCGACAGCCGCGGTGCCACAGCTTCTAGGCAAACAATGTGCAGACTGTCCGGAGAGAATGGTTTATATGCCCGCAATAAAGTCAGTTTTGTTTCGCTGACGGCAGCTCACTGCTGTGTTCGGCACGCAGTGAAGAGAGCTTCTTAAATGAACCCTGAAGAGTTGCCATGAGTGCTATTTTCTGACGATTCCAAGCTTACTTACCTTCTAACACTCACGAAGTTTTGTTGCCTTTATACCTTTTCATTTTGTATGCACTTTTGTTTCAAATTCTTACTTCTCTAATCAAGTAAATGCAGAAACTTTGAACAAAGGCATCACTGTGCATTCTTCTAACACAGTTAAGGAAGGACGTTTTCAATCCAGAAAAATATTTCTATTCTTAGCTGTGGAATCCTTCATGGCCGTCTGCGTGAGAATATTTGCATTATACATGTTTCGTGCACTTTCTTTCGACTCGTCTTATATTTGTAAGAATAGGATTATTTATTCACTTCCTAACATAGCAGTATTTTCAAACTATTTTTCTGATGTGTTTACTCGGTGACAATACATTATTTTGATATTTTCAGAAGGAAATTAACAGTTAATTGATTGCATTGACTAAATTTTAAGTCCATACGCGGAACGACATCTATTAGTGAATTTGAGAAAATAAATTGATTTATATATAAAAATCCCGTAAGATTTTTTAGTAATAAATCAGAAATTAAACGTTTAAAAGTAGGTCATTTTCTTCTAGTAGTTGTATAATAATATAACTTAGTGAAATTAATTGAAGAAAAGAGATCCATTTAGCTTATTGGGCGACATTATTTTTTGTTAATTAATTTTATTAATTAATAATTAATTATCAAGTCACGACATTTGGCTATTGTTTGAGATAAGAAATTGAAACATCCAGGTTTTTGTTTCATCGAAAGATTTGGCAAAAACTTACGCCAACCTTAAAAAATGCATTTACAAATTGATGTATTTAGTGGTAAGTATATTCCTACGGCATTAGAAAGGGTTAATATCCACTCAAATATCCAAGGAAGTCAGTTTAGTTATTATGCTATGTTTCGTTTAAATTTTACAACTTTTTGAATGATCCAAATTAGTGGCGTAGTGACCAGGGAGCATGGGAAGTATAGATGCCGTTGATGCCCGTTTTAGGGCGCCATGAAGACAAAACATCACTGTATTTATACCGGCTTTTAAAGCAAAATATGAATAAAGGGCGTAAAGATAATACCATGCCCCAAGGGCCATTTCCACTTGCTAAGCCAATGATGACTGGGGCAAAAAAAAAATCATATTCCTTGGGAGCCACTTACCCATCCTGCCCCACTGACAATTTCTGAGAAAACGTTAATATGTTTGTGTCACTTTTTAAAGTCAAATGCAATGACAAGCTTAAAAATACCATATCTAGGGTGCCATTCAAGCAAATTTAGCCTCTTATGATGAAAAAGGACAAAGGGGAAGGGGAGAGGAGAAAAATCATAGTATGACTCGAGCGCCACTTGCCTCAGTATGTAGTAATTAAAGGTTAACTGAGTCCCGGTCAAACCAAAAAAGGGGACCTATGAAGAAAGAGAAGAAATGGTCCTTCCGGTAAGACACAGAAACAACAAAAAGAAGAGAATGGGGCATGATATGAAAGCATGGCATGAAAAAGCATGATGTGAAGTATTTCTGTTGTTTCCGTAGCAATGATGGGAATAGGAAGATGGAATTCCAATGGTTGTCAGACTCGTGTGAAGTGGTTCAAAGTACGGAAACAAAAAGAAGAGATTAGTTTGATTGATGGCCGAAGGGTATGAGGAAAAGGAAATGGCAGAAGAAAATGAACGAACGACGTTACAGTGAAAAGCATTTTAAATTATTTTAAAGTATTGCAAGTACTTAGACTAGAAATATTCTACCCCGTGAAATGCCAGGTAAATAAGCTATTAATATATATAGGATGTCGAAAATATTTTAAAATTAACAATTAATTTTTCTTATCTGTTAATTTTACCCAAGTTATTTATTTATAATCTTACCAAATGGCTTGTTGCTGAAATAAACTATGTAAAAGCATTTAATTCCAAATACTTGATATTAAAACGTTGTATTTCAAAAACATGTAATTAACTACCTAATAAATTTCTGTCTCCATCAATTTCAAAATTTTCAGTTTGATCACACAAAAATATTGAAATTTGTGTAATTCTTTAACAACCATGAGTACCAATATTCCGGTTGAATCTTAAGCCGTCGAAAATTCATTTTAAAACTACCACTGAAAACATTAGGATGTTAGGTATATGAAATATGTCTATAATTTTAACATTACTAATGTAATAAAATATAAATGTTTAAACTTACGCCTCTGCTGTTGCTGAGACGAATAAAATAAATAATAGATGTGCATATGGGTGTAAGTTTATTTCATTTGCTTGTCGGCCGTCTGAGAAAACAAAGTCCATGGTCTCCCTTCAAATTTTTGTTAAGCTTTATAATACAGTGAAGAGAATAGAGCGTGCATTAGGACAATTTTACTTTAGCCAATGGGATCAAGCTTCTGCAATTTTGATCTCAAGATAACTTAAGAAATTTTATGTAGCTCGATTTTTGCAATTATATATTACAGCGCTCACAAAGAGAACGCTTAGACATTAAACGCCACGAATTTGTTTGGAAACTGTGTAGACGTCTGCTATTCGATTGATATAACTAATGACGTAATTTTATCCATTTAGAAGATCGTGTTTTATATACTATGTTCCCATGCATATAGTCGGACAGACAGACAAATTGTCTGTTGGCTGATTTCGCCCAAAATTCGAGAAAAAAGTACCATTTTGGATAAAAGAATAGCACTATCAGGCCTGCTGCATTTTTAAGATTTTAGTCACAGACCAACCAACTAGCAGACATTACTTCAGTAGTTGGACCCAGGGAGATCTAAAATCTGAGCATTCATCAAATTATCGAAGTCAAAAGGTGTGATGACAGCAGTACTTTTTCTATAAATACTGAGTAATAAATAAGATAAAGTAAAAAAAAAATGAATCTTCTCTTGCACACTCAACAATTTTTAGTGTTGAAATGACGACCTTGCATTTAAAGATTACATGAATACTTGTGAATTTATTGAAATCTGATTTCTCTATATGAAAAGATTAGCCAGAATATCTTACCTTTTTAAGGGACTTATTATTACCTGCGCTACATTTATTACTACTAGTACCTGTCTTGTACGTCTCGTTTTAAAATGCTTCAACATTTAGTGTAATGTTGTAATCTTTTCAATTTATAATCTAAATCTTTCGCGAAACATGAAATTCAAGTTTCCAAATTTCATTCATAGGCACGTGGCCCTCCTACCACAAGAAATATATATTTTTTTTAGTTGTGTACGTGATATCGTGGTTACGACTAAAATGAATCTTTAAAAAATATTTTGGTAAACAAAGCAAATCATCTGTATAATGAAACTATAATTGCTTTGATAATGCTATAAATTTTAAGATTTCAAATTCAATCATATAATAACTTCGGAAGTAGTTCCATGAAAGCATCAAAAGGCAGTTGTAGACTCGTCAAAACAATAAAGTTAATGAGCTATGAATTGCCAAATTTATTGCACCTTAAAATTACAAATCAATTAATTTAGTTATATTAACATTCCGTTTTGAGAAAATGCGAGGAGTATTTTGAAACGGACCTCTTAATTTTAACTGCGGTCACACAATGAGAAAGACACCTGAGCATTCACCCTCTCTCGAAATTCCCGCATCTCACATGAGAGAAGATGCCTGAACCACGAAGTCAGATTTAAAGTGCTTCAGGCCCACAAACAAGGCCGATATTCAATAGAATCGGATTTCTGACCTGAAACCCTCCATCCACGAAGCTGAGAACAGAAGCGTATTTCTTTATTATATCCCGAGGCTGAATTTGTTGCTGATTAGCCTTTGCAGAACTTGTATCAATATCAAAATAAGCTACTAAACTAGACAAGAATGCATTGATTTTCACTCAGATAATCAAGGGGCTATTGAATTGCGTAATAATTATGAAAATAGTAAGCATTCCAAGCTTATAGACATTAAATTTCATTATATCGAAGAAGAATTAGTTTGGAAATGTCTTAATGTAATAAAATATATTTCTACTCATAGAAATAAAGCTGATATTTCGACTGGCTTGGAGCTTGCAGATTAATAGTGATTTTCTCTATTTAGTATTACTAGCAGTTAAAAGTATTTCTGCATGTATGCAAGTGTTTGTTACGAAGTGTTTCTGCATTATTATTTTCGTGGTATAAATGAGTGTATTTAGTACATGTCTGTTTTATTACATTGAAATGTATGATATTCTCTTGTATTTAGAGAACAATTTTGCCGAAGGCTACAAAATTGATAGAGGGTATAAACGCTATTATTATCTGGCAGCAAATTATCTAGTTGAAGTAAAAATAATCTGTGACTCTCACAAACACACACAAGCAAGTATGGTATTAGATGCCGTAGAAGAAGCCAGGGTCATAATCAACAATATGAAAGATGATATAAAAGAATACAAGGAAAAATAATCTTGACATGAATTAGAGCACACATGGGGGACTTTCAGAATGAAAGTTCTGATCAACTATACAAGGAGCCAACATTAATTTCAGATTAAAGAATGAATTCAATTCTCTCAAAAAACCAAATAAGAAATGCAGGCAATAAAATAATAAAGGAACTGTATTCGTTTTAATGCATTCATCATTTGGGGTGAGAGAGTATAGAGTGTGCCAGAGGGTACTTACAATAAGCTGAATAAAAATTATCGAAGGTGGATATATCGTTACCTGTCTAACCTCGTATTAACATTCCTCCTACTTGCTCTAATAGTTTCCACTGACGATGAATCATTCAGTTCGGTCTGATAGCGCTTGAAAGTACACGAAATGCTCTCCATAACCCAACCTGGCTACCATGGAAAGGTTGGAAATTATCCCTCAAGAGAAATATTCGGTTGTTTTGGAAGAATCGAGAAAGAAAAGACCAGCTGAGGATGAATCTGATGCATTATATTTCTATGGAGAAATGACAGAGTACAGCGGCCAAGGAACTGATCAGGACACTGACTTGTTGGACGAAACTAAACATAAAATGCGTATTATTGAGAAAGTATTTGAGAATAACACACCCACTGGTTTTATCACTATCTGGCTTCATATAACAATCTTCAAAATGTCTCTTTTTTGTTTAGTTATGTTAACGTCCCCTTTTGAAGCAACACAATGACTATATTAGGATGGCTTATATAATTTTGAACAGCGGTCATATGACGACGACGACATCTAAAATGACCACTCCCTTCTCCAATTTCCTCACCACACTAGCAGAAAGACCTTTGATCCACGACATGAAGTTTAATGATACCACATACAGGACGGATCTTCAATGGATTTGATTATCGAACTTGTAGCTCTCTGGTCCCGAAGCAGAGGCATTACCCCTAAGACACCACGGCATCCCCTTGAAAATGATTTTTTCGTGAAATGTTTAACAGAGATTAAGAAAATCTCTATCTATTTCTATGAGAATTAATTAGATTTTTTAAAGGAAATTATTACCATACATTAAAAAAAATCAATGCATTTAGAGTTTTTGCTTGATTTGCTGATGAAAAATTTTACTGTGGCCCACTTTAAAAAAGAAATAAAAGGAGACAAGAATTGGAAAGAATTTTTCAAAGAGTAGCGGAAGAGTTTTTGAAAAGATAGAACGGAAAGTAAAAAAGAAACGAAATTTGCAAATAATTAAACTGAAATAAGATATTTTTCATCTTCAATATTTATGCATTAAAGAAGAAAGGCAGCAGATGGATGTTTTAAAGATAGATATTTTTTTGAATAGATAAATGTTGAAAGATATAAACATTTATTCCGCAATTTCTTGTCAAGAAAGGAAGAGAAAAGAAGAAACGGAATCTAGAGGTATGATATTTTTTCTGTATCATCCGTTTGAAAAGAATTCGTGCCTTCTTTTTGATATGAACGTTATGATATTTTTCTCAACAAATGTTCTTCGTTTCCATCATTTGATTAGTGAACAACATTCCAGAAAGAAATAAATTCGAAAAAGTTGTTTTGAAGATGAAACCACAAAAATTTCTCAAGCTTTAATTGTTTTTCAGGAGGGAACGCCATTAGTGTTAAAAATATTCATCGCATATTCTTAATGCTGAATAAAATTTAAGTTTATGAATAAAGTTTCGTCAAACGTTTTAATCCAAATCAAATCATGGTAGGGAACTGAGCAGAAATTATAATTCAGTGCGTAATCAGAGTTTAGCAACATGCTTTATTGAGTATTAATCATGTTACCAATCGTATCATTTAGAAGCGACACAAAGCCTATTGGGATAAATTAGTGCGTTTAAATGTGACGTTGTTCAATACTAAACGCCTTTGTTACTCAACAATGGAAATAAATCTTTATTTTTATCATTAAAAAAGGATGTAAGTTTCAACTTAAAGCACTGAATTTCCTAAGATAAGAAAAAAATTGATATCAATTCATATGTGAAGCATTTCAGCTTTTCACTGTTTTTACTGACTAAAACTTAAATATAAACATCTGATTGATTGCTGTTTATAAAATTACTGTGAGAATAATTTCTACTTAGATGAAAAGATGAAAAATAAATACAAGTTATACTTTAAAAACATTCTTAGACGCATCAAATATCTGCTGAAAAAGAGAATGGTTCAAAATAATGAAACTTAAGTAAGATGAAAGAGTTCAATCGATCCACGCTTATATTTCTTATTGATTCATAACATTAGAGAAAAAAAACTTGTTATTTATTTTGCAAAGAAAACTTCCTCTAAATTTAGTAAAAAGTTAATCTGGGAATGATGGGTCAAATTTTGATGTTTCCTGGAAAACAAAGTTTTCTTTCTTTCCTTCCTCTTTTTCGTTCCCCACTGAACAGAAATTGGTTTCTAAGATAGCGCCATCTATTGTTTCCAATTGCGGAAAGTTAGCACTCCAGTATTTTCCCATAGAGAAAAAAGATTGGAAAATTCCATATCTTCAACATGAAATCAACTAATCTTGTTATGGTAATCCATTATTTTATTCAATGGTATATTTGGGAAAATGGTAACGAAACTGGTTAACGATTCCTTATAATTTTCATTTAAATAATTTTTTAGAAGAAAGTGGGGGTTCTTTGTCCAAATTGTTTTCATAAAATTGCAGCAGCCCCAAAAGATGTTACTGAACGATATTTAAAAATTCTTACAGATTCTACAGAATACTATAAAATAAGATATAAATTCTCTTAAATTTAGGATGAAATATATTCGAGACACTCTGAAGTATTAAATATGCTTAAGAGCATTTTCAATGATCGCTTAGCGTTAAATCAATATTGATCCATTATAACTGGCCAGACAATATAAGAAAACGCTACTTACCGAAATCATTCTCTCTCTTAGGTAATCATTTCCATATTCTGACCGTTGTGAGGTAATCACTTCCAGACCGGCTTCCTTCGTGTTTCGTAAAAAGCTGTCAGGATCTCTTTGCTCTGTGTTTCAGGGTATGTTATTGCGTCTCTGAATGAATCTCCAGGCATTTAACTCCCTTTGCATACGAGTTAAACGCGTGTTGGATTTTATGGTATCGAAGCTATATATATTTAAATCTGCTGTCGGATTAATTTGAATAGGAATGAGCTGACGTTGTTCACTAATATTTACCGAAGCACTCACTACTTCAAATAGTCGGCTATATTTATGAATTCAGTAGGAATTTCCCATAAGACAATATTGTGTTACGAAAGCATATATCCGTAAGAATTTATCTGCCAATTCATTTTCTGTCAAAACTGCTGTATCCGGGTCACGTTTCATGTTTAATCGCACTGTCCGCACTTCAGAGATTTGGGTTCTATTTTTATATATCTTTTTATATTTATATTTAAATTGCATAAATTTGTTTTCTCTCTTTTCTAGATTCTATTATAGAATTCGATTTTTTTTTGTAAATACTTTTTAGTGCCATTAGTTTTTAACCCCCTTTTTATTGAAGCTGTACGAAATGTTTATATTGTAAATTTTATGTATTTCTTTTTTCATTATTTTTATTATTACTTCCTTTTTTATTCATTTTCATTATATTTTAATTTTTATTGTTATGTATGCTTATTTATTTATTACTACCCGCCTTCCGCGACCAACGTGTTCGCCGAAATATGATTTCATTGAATCTTGTATCATTTTATATTCATGGCTCGTTTAGCAACGTAATTTTAAACTTCAGATTGTGGTAGATATTTAATCCACGTCTTTTAAGAGGCCTTGCACTTGTTCTGTTCATTGTCCACATAAATGTCTCAAATGGAGATAAATAACTGAGAATGTCATTTTAAAAATTTTAAACCCACGCCAGTCCGGTCTACCCGAAAGGGTGTAAGGCCTTTAGCAGACCGGCAGGGAAATATAAAAGCAACACAAGAAAATCAAAATTACATGACACACACAAAAGCATCACAAATACAGCACAAATCGTTACAAACATTGCAAAAAAGGGACAACAACAAAATAAATAAAGTAAACCAAAACACACACACTCTCACATGAAAAACAATACTCCACTGATTCGATATTACACTTAGAAAGTACCATAAATTAATTCAATTTTGTTTGATTTTTATTACCAGATATGAAACCAAAATTCAAAATATTCAAAACACTCGAAAAGAGGAGCCCAAGTATGCATCCAAAAGAGCAAAACACAAGCACAACACACCAGTAAAAAGATGACCACAATAAAAACTTTTGCAAAGTATCATTAACAATCCCACAAAATATCTTCAAAAACATACCCGTGGTTTCTCACCATTTCAGAAAACAATAAAATCCACCAAAGTGCACGTCAGTCAAACAACAATAAAAATACAGGAATAAAATTATCACATTTTTAAGATAAGAAGGATGAAAACAAAGTTACGAATTGGGATTCCCCACGGGCGAATGCTCAATAAAATTTAGGACACCAAAACATTTTAATAAGTCCAGTATTAACCTAAACACAATAACAGTTAAAATTAACTAGGTAAATAAAGTGCTAAAAACTTAGGGCAGGCCGAAGGGACAACCCATCTAAAATTTTCTTAATCAGTGGTGTTAAGATAGAGGAGTAAAGATATTTTAAAATCATTTAAAAGCAATTTCGCCCTGGGCCCTTTAATGAATAACAAATGTTGTTATTAATAGTATATGCTTTCATTAATTTATTTATTTCCATTTTATTATGCATTAACTTTTTAAGCCATATTTTCTTATTTTGATGAGGTGAAATTCTTTGGTGAGCGTGAAGTTAAATATATAATGACCTGCATCGCCCACCTGAACACAAGGACAACTTGGGGAATTCAATAGATGAAATCTGTGTAAATAGGCCGGAAAAGGACAATGCCTGCTAATAAAGTATATTAAAAATTTATTAAAGATTAAAAATGTTTTGTGCACTTTATCCATGAATGTCCTGACGCTAATAACAGAACTTGAGTCGTGTTGGTTCCATTAATTTTCCCATTCAGGAATTATAAATTGTTTGAGTTGTAATTTGACAATAATTACGATTTGAGCTCTACGCTCTTAATTGCTTCGATTGAGGACTGACTATCAGAATGAATATTCACTAGTTGATTATGCTCTAGAGCCCAGGTGGAAGCAAAGCCAATAGCCGCCAACTCGGCCTTAAAGATAGAATTTATTGGATTCAATCTATATAAGAAGTCTTTATATGGTTCGTTGTTTTTAAAGATACACAAGGGGAATTCAGTTTCATTAATGATTCGCGATCCGTCCGTGTACACATCATAAGTATTATCACTTATCTTGCAAGTTAGCTCTATTATTTGTTTCCGCGAAGAATTTCAGAAGCAAATATAAAATTGTCTATTTTGTCATTGTTAATGAAAATGCCATGTAATTGAATTGCTCTTGGTCGGTGCCATGTTCAGTTTCTTATTTTTCTTGCAAAATAGGCATTCGATTTTAGATCTAAAATGGCGCGGCACATTTTATGTTCAGCGGCAGGTTAGCTGAAATATACACGCTGTAAAAATGGAAACATAGCAACCGTAATCATTCAGCTTATTGAATATATTTTTTAATATACGCAATATCTCAAAGAGCTTGGTTTACAGATTCCATAAAAAAAATCATGAAATGAAATATGAAGGCAAGATGTATCAGCATATTATCTAAGCTTGCAACAATGACAGAGAAACGCCATTAAATATTTGTTTAAACAATGAAAACGATTTTAATTGCGCTGCAAAATTGAAAAGAAATGTTGTAAATTATGCCAAAAAAATATGTTAAAAAATTTATAAAAATTAAAGAAAACATTTATGGCAACTGAATTGATATCATTGAGAAGGTAATTTTTGCACTTTCAGATGATGTAAAATGATTTTTGTGCTGTAATATGTTCGGAAGTTATTAAGGATAAACGCCAAAATTTCGCATAATTTCTAATTGATTAAAATTTCTAATTGAAATTTCAAAATTTTTTTTCCGGGAAGCACATTTTCACCTTCCAAAGTATTTTTGAGCCATATTTCGTAGCTTTAGGTCCAGCCGTCTGTCCTGAAGAACGCCAACACAGACACATGCATACACTTTATCCTTTATTTTTAGTAGAGAAGTATTTTTGCTTATTGTTCTGAAAATATCCGCCGCCTAATATATTCATATTTTATTGTCTACCAATTTGAAATATTATATTGTACTGTAATATTATTAATGCTGTGCAATTATTTCTATTGGAGCCTTTCTTCCACCCGACTCGCATCAAGCTATGGGTAAGTTAGGCAGTCTTTAAAAATGTAGAAAAAAAAATGATCAACATAAGGCGTTGCCTGGTCTGAGAGTCGAGGTTCGAATCTCAGTTAAGGCTCGAGCGTTGTGTGTGGAACAAAAGTTCGTAATGTTTTCCAGTCATTTGGAAATTGGTAAAGCACTTGTTTGTTTCTACACCCAAATTTACAACTCCCTTTTATACAGATATTTTGAGATTTCATCCTTTCGTAACCTAAAGATTAAATAATATGCAATCGTACATCATGGCTTCTGTTTCTTTCCATAATAATTGTAGAATTTGTGTGTGTGTGCATGAGTCCGTGTATGTGTGCTTGCATGCATATGTGTGTGTGTCGAAACATGGTCTCTTAACCACCAATTCATGCATATCTGAGATACAACAGGTTTTCTTGCAAAGTTTAATCAATTGCAACTTACTGCAGAGACATTAACAAATCAAGTACTTTCTTTGACTAAACATGATGACTAACATTTCAAGGAATTCAACTCTAAACATCTATTTTCAAAACTTTTAAGATAGTCCATCTTTCAAAATCCGTTGAATTAAATACTGCGATGCAAATTTTAAACGAAATTCCCTTAACAGTTGGAAACTTAATTCAATTTATGTCAAGAACAATATGCTACGTTTCCCTTTAATTATCTTACAACTTTATAAATTGAATCATCTTAATCGCTCTTATTTTAATTCCTCTTGATTCAACTGCGTTTTGTTCGTACAGTGCGTTTAAAGTTATATTTCATTTGTTAGGACCATAAATAGACTATTTTCAGCTGCAAAGCTATGGAAGTTCGTTTAGTTTATTAATATTTATATACCATAAAAAGGGATTCTTTTAATTTATATCCAAATAAAAGCTATGATGTTTTATCTTTAGTTATAAAATATAAAGTTTTCATTAAAAACAAAGATATAACGTTTTTTATAAATTTTAATGAAAAATTCTATAAATTGAGAATATGACTTAATTTTGTATTTCAGAAATCTCAAAAATGAATTAAGACTTTTGTAGAGAAAATTTTCCTACCGAAAAAATAATAAAAATTAGAACGATATTTAAGTTTCTTAAGTAATTAAAAATATTCTGTTTAGGGCTCTACGATATTCGATACAACAGAAAGGCTGTGAATCAACCACTGTGCCACCGTGGCCAATGCTTTTAAAACCAATTTAAGCTAATTTATTGCACGCCTACTTGACATTCGTTATTTTTTCTAGGAAAAAAAGGATTTAGCAAGTCTCTCCGATTTACTCTTCATCAACAACAATATTACATCAACGTTGTTGTAAAAATTACTGTGTTTATGTTTTATGAAATCCAAACACCATTATTACAAAGATATGAATAATTGAAGATACTTAAAAAAGAACGTCTGTATTTCATCGTCATTAAATCAAATTAAACAATATCTTTCTTTGACTAAATGAAGCGATCTGAGATAAAGAACTCAAAATAAATAAAATATTTATGCTGTCATGTCACTAACATCCACGTAACTGTTGCGGCTCTGTGCCAAAGGAGGTGAAGTGAAGAGTAGAAGAAAAGTTGTGCGCGAACGAGATGGTAGACGCCATTCATGGGATTGGAACTCTGCACAGAGTGTGCACGTTTTTGTAGGAGTTCTCGCGGTGAACTGCGAGTTAGTAATTATGAATAATCTTAAACGTGAATAGTAATTGTACCTATGTATATAGCTCCTATTTAATCGTATATAGTAGTACTAATAAACTAGTGTGAAAGAAAAAAGTGAATTTATTGAAGGCTGGAGTACACAGTTATTACATATGCCTTTAGTTGAAGGTTAGTTTTATTATTTTCTTTTCTTATTTTTTGTTTCTTGAGAAGGAACTTCTTTAAATCTTGCTACAAAGATTTGCAAAAAGACAGTTTTCTGAAAATATATTTGAAAAGTAATTACTGTTAGGTGCACGTTTTCATAAGAGAATTAAATTATCTTTCGATCGATAAAAGTAATAAATATTTTCATTTAAGCTCTACTATGTACCTTAAAAAGTCAAACAGTTCCCTAAATAGATTATTTTTTTACTATTTAACGAAATCAAATATTGTGGACTTGTTCTTAATTAACTTTTCAGAACACTCAATTTTGAATATCTTTCACACCAACTGATCATTTTTTTTCAAGATTAAAGACATTATGTGAATAATCTGATAATTTGTGTGAGAATTAGATTACCAATTCGATTTTAGATTCTTCTTGGTTGTAGCTATTCTTATCATAATTTAATAAATTTAGATGCCATATTCAATTATATTTCAAAAGAAAACTTTCTGTTATTAACTCACATGTTTTATTCTTTTAATTCAGTTTAAAATTGTTCTTGTGGCATTTCTCTTTTTGTAACAGTTTTTCTTTTTATATCAATTTATTTTTTCACTGAGTTGCAATTTACATTTAAGATTTCTTTCCAGTGTAAGAGTGGACAAGTGAATTCCTATGATATTAAGTGATGTGAGGTTTTCTGTTGCATAATGAGCACGAATAAATTTAATATATATTTTTAAAAATTAGCTAATTTTTATAGGTTCATTATTCTCTGTGTTATTTAGTTAACTCTCAACGAAAATTGAATTAAGAATTTACCTTTAAACGTCAAATCACAACGTATCAATAAGTACGTATTTTAGATGAAATCCTTCCACGGACAGACTGCTTGTTTGCTTCCTCGGAGTCCTTAATTCGAAAATTGAAGAATATATTGAGCTAGATTAATGCAATTTAGTCATGTGATCTTTACATGAAACTCTGAGAATCGTATCATATTTTGAATCTAATCCATAAAACTATAGTCTGACGTTATGTTTGCCCATCCATGTGCATATTGTAATTTCATATCCTTACTATTTTTAATAAATTTAAATAGACTTTATAACACATTTATCAATTTTTAATATAATTATCTTTTTTAGTAATGAATCCCTATTTCTCTGCGAAGAACTTTTTTTCATCATCCTCACCATTATTTTACAATTTTCGTGAACAGCAACTTATGAAGCATTTCTTGTTTTATCAAAAAACAAATTCATTGCGAAAGATGCATTTCAATATCGCTTTTCTCAGTTTCGTTTTGTCTTTTTACTGTAAAGGAATGTAAGTAGGAAGTTCCTTTTTTCATTTTTACTAGAATAGTTACCTATCAAAGTAACATTCGAGAAGCAAATCTTTTATTTCTCTTCAGTCAGTCTAACGTGAAATGACTGTATTTTGAACTTATGCCAATCCTCTATAAGAAACTAAAATTATTTTTCTTCAAAAATGTTTTGGAAAACAATTCATGTTTTGACCTATCGTTTGCTGACACGTATTTCGATTCTTACAAGAAATTACTTAAGATAATGTTACTGTGTCCAATTCTAAAAAGCGTGGATAAAAGTAGAGGAATTATCGCAGCTATGTTTTTGTTAGCAAGAATATAACTAAAACTATAATAAGTAGAATGCTGAATTTTAATCTCTATAGTGCGACTAAACGAATATAAATATTAGGTTTACTACTTTGGTTACTTTATTATTCATTCTTCTTATTCACGATTTGTTTCATTCTATCTTCGTTTTGTTAAGTTTATCATACTATGCTTAGTCATCGTTGAGTTTCATATCCACGCTGATATACACCGTTTATTATAACCCTATTTATTATTATTGCTAGGTGATTATATTATCACAATTTGCTAAGATGACTTAACTCCGCCTTATTAAATTCAATTTTCTTAAATTTTCACCCAAAAGTCATTCGATACTTTGAAGAAGGGACTGTTTTAAGAATTGTATAATTTTTTTCCTAGTGGCATATTAAGTCTTCAGAATTTTCAGACCCTGAAAAAATACGATATCCGGAAATTATATTTTGTGGCCTCAAACTTTGTACTTTGGTTTATATATTTAATACAAATAGTTTATTACCTGACAATACGACGCTGAAATTTCGTATTTTTCTGCAGAGATTGTCTGTACTGCTCAGTGCACCACAAAACTGCAATTGCATTTTTCAATTTGGTATGAAATGAAACGGCTTAATAAGAACCTAAACTGTACAGTAAGAATCGAAGTTCAATACAATTCATTACATGAAGTTCCAGCTATAATTGTTTTCTTATATAAAAAATTAAATCAATAAAGAGGTATAACCTTCTTTTAAATTTTTATAAAAAGAATTAATTCCTCTTTCCCAAATGGAGAATGAATCCTTAAGTAATATATACGTACAAGTCGCTTTAAATATTGTTATAAATTTTAAGCTTTATATATGAAAGTTAATTTTAAAAAATTATAAAGATAATTTTTTATTAAAGCATTGAAGCCTTAAAATGGTTGCAAATATCTTAAACAGTGCGAACGAAATTTTTTTTCCATTTAACTTAAACTATTATCAAGATTTCAAACAATTTTTAATTTTTTTCAAATAATAAAATGTGACTAACATGTAACTAATTTCCAGAAAATATTTATTACATGTCAGCTGTAAAAACAAGAGAGAATTTTTATAATATTATCGGTGTTATTTACAAATAACACTCCATGTAAAATCATTTATTTTTATTAAAATTGTAAAATTAATTCTGCTTGATACATTATCCTTAATATGTATGAAACTCAGGTAACGAATGTTCCATAAGCATGAAGCCAATATAGTTCTCGGCGAGTTGCAAATTCCTCAGAACGTTCTTCACCAAATTCTCTCTTCTCGCCAAATATACGTTTTCCTCCAAATCCTCGCTTTTCACCATGCTCAGCTTTCGAATTAAGATTTCTGTCATTTAAGGTTAAATCTGACCAAGGATGTTTAGTGTAAGCCAGAAAAATGTTAAGAAACAGTACATTAAAAGAAATGCATCTTCGACTTTGTTTTGGAGATACTAGCGTATTTTTAGCCAAATACATGATATTTTAGCTTAAGTAGTGAAACTACTAGCTTTTTTAAAAGTTGAAAAGAAGGAAGAAAAATCTCGTTATCGTAATTGCATTTGTTGATAAAATTTTGTTTCACACTTTCATCTCCAATTCTACAAAAATTATATTATTCTTTCACATCACTATTTAATATGAATTCCAAATAATATTCATATATTATAAATAAATACCAAATTAAAGTGAGTGCATGAAAAAGTTGCTAATTTGAAACTCGCATCATCTAATCCTTTTAATACTATATATTAATCTGTAAATAGTATCGTATTTTTTCTCTATGTAAATTTTTTTTTAAAACATACAAAATCAAATGAATAAAATATTTATAGCTAATACCTTAAAGCATGTTTTGACGTCAAATTTACTTGTTCTAGAAAATATGCGAGACGATAATAACTGAAGTGCCGGTGCCGTATGCGAACCATTTATTGGAGGAGGATTTGAATAATACAAATTTCTTTTTTCATTTATTGCGACGCATGAAACTAAAAGGAAATAAAACTGATTCGCATAATTGTAAGATACATTTCATACCAGTGCGGCTTAGTTTAGTTATATTAACGGCCGTTTTGAAGCAACATGAGAGTTCATTTGGGACTGACCTCGTAATTTTGAACTGTGGTCAGATGAAGAGGATGATACCTGAGATGGCACCTCCTCTCCAAACATAAGATCCACACGAGCTGGAGGATGTTTGATCCCCGATGACTGATTTAACGTGAAACATGCTGACATACGTTGGTTACACACACAACGGATTTTTATCCCGCTGAAAATTTATCGCGCCGCTCACCGAAAATCTAGCGTTTACACACACGGCGGTAAAATCTCCGTTGTATGAGTCAGCTTTTGACAGTATCGACTATCGGCAGCGTGCTTTCATCACCAAATAAATTTCGTTTAGCTTAACTGAGTTATTTAAATTATTTACTGCTTGGTGCTGTTTGAAATGAACTGAGAGCAAATTCTAGCTTTATTGTTATTCCGTCGTCGAATAAAGAAGAAAAGAAAAAATCGGTTTCTTTGGGTTCATCCAAATAATGAAAAAAGAGGAGGTTGGAACTTTCTATACTTTGTTTTAAGAGTTGAGGAAGGATGATACGAAATTCTTCAATTGCTTCAGAATTTCAAATTACTACTTATAAGAGTTTTTTTTTATATTGTCCAATATTGAGTCAATATTGTACAATATAATTCAACCTAGTTTCAACAATATACTATTTATTTTCCCAAATCAAATTAAATTGCTTATTAGATTACGTAGTCAATATTAAAAAAAGTTTATATATATGTATAATTCTCTGTGAAACGAAAGTTGTTCATCGCATGTATTATATACTAAAATATTTATATAGGTAAAATATTTTAATATTCTGGTGCTAATGGGGCACTTCGCGAATCTCAATGACATTTTTATGACTTTTTTTTATGACTTTTACATTTTATAGTACGTATATGTGAGAAAGTATGAATTTACCAAAATCATATCTTTCTATTTCTTCCAATACCACAAAGTCGCTGCGAATTTCCAGGATGAAACAAAGCGTTTCTGTCCTTAAATATGTCGAGCGCTTTATTCCACAAAACATGCCTTTTTTGGATTAATGAAATTAAAAATTCATTATCTATAAGGTCAGACATCTTCACATCAGAAAAAAAACATAATAGATTCCAAACCAACTTATACAAACAAAGATGAAAATCACACTGAGCGAAACAAACGCGGTAGAAATACCGCCGTGTGTGTAAGCTCTCATTTGACCACGTGCGCCTCTACTTGGATGGCGACGGTAAAACTTCCGCAGACGATAGTGGCAGTCCGCGACTGCATGTATACCGCTCGCGATAAATTTTCCGCGCGATAAAAATCCGTTGTGTGTGTAACCAACGATAGAGTGGATCTTCATCATAACAGAGTAGAATCCACATAAGTATAGTAGTGAAAATATTTAACTGGAGTTTTTAAATACCCAATCCACAGTTTGTAATACAGTACCCACTCTCACACTTGTAGGGATTATATTGTTCAGAAATTTCCCGAAATCACTTTAGTTGAAGACGAATTAGTTGATGAGACATACTATGATCTACTAGACTATACGGAAGAAAAAAATTGTCGGCTCGAGAAAAATTTTTTAAATATTATTTAATATAAGGAATGGAATATTTACGGCTATAAATTAAAATGTTTCCCATAATACTATTGATAAATTAGAGGAATATTGTCTGTGTTTTCCAGGACCTAATGGAGATATCGAAGGTGTTTTTAGTTTAATGTCCAACATGTTTCTTTACATTTTGAAACTTTAACCCTCCTAGCGTCAAGCCCGAGATATCTGCGTAAACTTTTTCCCCTCATAACGGCAGTCCCGAGACTGTCTCGGGTAAGAAAAGTTCCATACAAGTGTCAGACCCGAGATTCCTTCTACAAGTTTTTCTCTTCCCCCCAGGTGTCACGCGGCGACATAATGAGAGGGAGTGTCTGTGGTCAGTGCAGGGTCAGTCTGAATGGATCTGGTCTTTTAAGTCGTATTGCGTTTAGCAACATAAAATCAGGACCAGAACTCTCCTGCCTAAAATTCGCAAATCATTCTAAATCCTTTTTAGATTTAGAGAGTAAATTTGTATCCAAAATGAGTATCAATTAACGGGCATAAAATGAAATGTCTATAAACCTTGAATATGCACATATACGTATTTTTATTAGTCTCTAACTAAAGAAATGTTTTCAATTTAAAACACAAATAAAAGGAATATAAAATAAAAAAAAAAATTAAAAAGTTGACAATTTTCTCTTTTAAAAATTACTTTAATTTAAGAACAATCGAATTCAAATTGCCTTTGAAAGTTAATTTTTGAATATAAATACTATACATTTATACAAGATCTGCTTTACGTTTATACCTATTAATAAAACCTTTTTAATTGCTTTCATTTATTAGTGTATTTAAAACGATAATGGACAAAATCTATGTAATCAACTTGTTGAACTGTTTCATTCTGAGAAGATTAACATTTATTACATAAAATCGTATATTATCTTAACGTAATAATTTCTTTTAATTGGGAATTTTAGGTTTATTAGGCGTTACATAAGATTCTTATTTGGGCTATTTTCCGGAATTGTGAAATCAAATACGTTTCTTCCTTGGGTTTATGAACACGAACAAAAGGAAAGTTAAAATTAATTGAATGACAACGCAGCAAGTCACTTTATCCCATATAAAAATTATAAAAGATGTGCATAACCTAAAGGAGTCTATCATTTTAAGATTTCAGAAAAAGGAAATTTTTTTCCCACAGTCTCCCCCTAATAGATTCCTAGATCCACCTTGGTCACAAATACAAATTTAAGAAAATTTAACAAAAAAAAGTAATCATGACGACAAACTCCGTAAATCGTTATCTCCTAATCCGAATCGTGTGAGATTCCTTATTTAAAAAATTGTTTCTCTAAATGTGGAAGAAACAAAATTATAACGTAGTGTTACTAATTGTGAATATTGTTTTAAACACACATTTTTAAGTACTACAATACATTTGCACTGCGTTGAATTAACAATATATATTTCTTTTCGCTTCGAGAATTGAATTCGATCAATAATTTCATAGTTCGACGTGATAAAATATTTTTAAAAATATATAGTGAGAAAACAAAGAAACCTATACATTTAATTTGTAACAATAAGATTCATATAAAAATTAATTTTTTTCTGATAAGGTTTTTGTAGAAATTTAGGAAAATATCTAAAATCTTTAACCGATTCCCAGTCTAACCTGTTGCGTTTGAAACTGCAAGACATTCCCAACTACTTTTCTGAGAATACTCAAAGAAGGGTCTTCTGACAAAGGATCCTGTCACAAAGAATCGAGGTCAGAAGTCATCTGTAACTGCCTCCCGGTTACAGGTCTAATAGCGCCCCTACGGCGCACAAATTACCACAAAAGGGGGTTGAAACCCTTTTGTCCAAAACCTGACAACTTGGAGAAAAACCTTCCGCGTGACAATTTCGTTAAACGTAGCAATCTGAAAGGCTAACGGCTGGAGGGTTAAAGTGCAAGCTAATAAACGAAAATAATCTTAACCTTTTTTGCATGAAATTCTATCAAAACATCCAAAAAATGAATTGCTACTGAAACCAAATCATTCTTTAAAAATACCTAAGAAAAACTTTTTTAAAAAAAGGGTAAATGATATTCTACGGTACTAAACTTGTTTAGTTACAATTATAAATGTTTTATCAATAACTAATCTTCATTTCCGATTTATTTAGTTTTAGTCAATACATATACCCAACAAAAGATACTATTATAATAATTTTTTTAATTTCGAAAATATGGTGAACGCGCTCCCAATATTTCCCTTTAAATGTGCCTTGATTTTATATTTTTCGAAAAAGATCATCTTAAGAAGTGATATCAGTCCAAAATACGTAACAATAAGTTATGATTTTTACAGTAATAGCATAATATATAACAATATCTTTGAAATTATTTTTATAACCAATTCATATTACTCGAAAATAAATCTATCAAAATTCGGGAAAATAAACACTTTCAAGGAATAATGCATATTTTGCACGATTATTCCATATGAAAAGCATCTTAAATTGCTACTGATATTGCACACAAGAATAAAACGAAACTTCATTGTTTCATAATACTTTGCATTTCCATTGTTGTTCTTATTCCTCTGCTGTATTTGACACTACTAATAATTCAATCCTAGATCTTTTAGTATCTCATATTGTAAAAGTCACATATTCGAAGCAGATCCGTACCAAATAACTTAAACACTAATTTTCACTTACCAGCCCAGATATAAAAATCTAAGCTTTATATTAAAGAAACAAAAGATTAGTAGGCCAAGTTTAGTTAAATAGAAAGAATTTAAATCCTTTTATACAAATTTTTGCAATATTAAAAGTGGTAAAATTGTTTTTATATATTACCAAATGTAAATGTTATATAAAAATTTCAGCAATTTTAAAAGTGGTAAAAGTTTTTAATATATTTTCAAATCTACATTTTTAACTTTACATAGATCATATCTCAATTTGACTTAGAAATTTTTTATTATCGTCTGTAAAACATTTAAATACTTAATTTGTTGCAAATATAAATACAGAGTGGATAAAAAAACTCGTAGCCATTTTAAGGAACCATAAAATAAACAATCGGATTGTAAAACAAGGTGCGGAGTAAACGTTTCATGCAGATTGGTGGAGTTTTTTCATGGCATAGAAAAAAAATATCACAAAAATCTCCCATCAGATGGCATTAGAGCAACTACACATAAAAGGCGGAAATTATACAATTATTACAATCTTGCAATACCCATTAATTCAATTAACGATTAGTATAGCTGTATTTCAAGTAGTTTGTGCTATAAGCAAAGCCTGTGAACCGCGCGCTTAGCTGTAACTGTAGCGCGGTTTGTGTTTATGTTCAGAATCGAATGCTTGTAACCGGTCGTTGTTGTGTGTGCGTCAATAAATGTTATTTGTGTTAAAAAGCTGCCTAGTTACATAACGCCTTAACACGCAAACAATACATGGTGGCAGCGGTTAATTATTTTTGAAGTTCGCGAACATTTTATTGCTAAAAACATCGTCGGACGAAGTTCGGTAGAACGAAAACGGAAGTAGCTATGGCAGCGCTGCATATAAATCCTCCGGAGAACTTTACATTTTCAACGCCTTGCAACTGGTCAAAATGGAAGATGAGATTCGAAAGATATCGGATTGCTTCCGGATTATCGACCAAAACAGGAAATGAACAGGTAAATTCTTTACTCTATATTATGGGAGAACAAGCAGAGGATATTTTTAGTTCTTTCGGTTTATCCGAAACGGAACAAGATGACTTTGATATTGTGTTGAAAAAGTTTAATGATCATTTTGTTATTAAGAAAAATACTATTTTTGAACGTGCACAGTTCAATAAACGTGTACAGCTCGATGGTGAATCAGTCAATGCGTTTATAACCGCTTTGCATACATTGGCAGAACACTGTGAATATGGTGTATTACACGACGAACTCATTCGGGATAGAATTGTGGTTCGCATACGCGACAAGAATCTAAGTGAAAAGTTGCAGTTGGACGCCGACCTAACTTTGACAAAAGTGATTGAAAGGGTTCGACTCAGTGAAGTGGTCAAGGAACAACAGGAAAAATTGATCGAAAAGGACAGTGCGTCCGTTAACGCTATCTCGTCAAATAAACCGGCCAAATTTCTGAAACAGAAACCAAGCTCGGGGGCAAGGAAACAAAATGTGAAAGACGATTTCCATAGGAAAAATAATGAAAATGAATCCCGCTTGCATGGAAAATGTAAATGGTGCGGTAAACAAAGACATGATAAAACAGTGTGTCCTGCTAGGGATGCCAGATGCAGACAATGTTCAAAAATAGGACACTATGCGAAGGTTTGTATTACCAAATCTCAAACACGATGTTCTGAAGTGGCATATTTAGGGGTAGTACAGCTCGAGAGTAAAAACAAAACTAACATAGATTGGACAGTTACGGTTCAAGTAAACCATAAAAACATTAAATTCAAAATCGATAGTGGAGCTGATCACACTGTATTGCCTGCAAATGTTTTTCAGAATGTGTTCCAAAATGCTAAATTAGAACCACCTGATAAAATTCTATGTGGTCCAGATAGAAATCCATTGAAAACACTTGGGAAATTCAAGACAAATATTGAATACAAGGGAAAGAGATGCACTGAAGAAATCTATGTCATTTCCAATCTTTAAATGTGTCTTCTTGGCAAACCTGCACTGTTTTCTCTTGGCTTGGGTCCAAATTTGAATTCTATTTGCCAGATTTCTGCAGCTGATCCAAAAGCTAAATTTCCAGAACTTTTCAAAGGACTTGGAGTAATGAAGGGATGCTATTCTATCAAATTGAAACCAGGAGCTATTCCATTTGCTAATGCTTGTCCCAGACGTGTGCCGATTCCTCTTTTAAAGCAAACTAAAGCTGAATTAGAAAGAATGGTGGAGGAAAAGGTTATCATACCTGTCTTAAAACCGACAGAATGGTGTGCACCGGTAGTAATCGTACCAAAAAGTGACGGTAATGTAAGAATCTGTGTAGACCTGATATAACTCAACAAAAATGTTATGCGTGAGCTGCACCCATTACCAAGGCAGAATACTCTTTAAATCTCTTGACTGGAGCCAAAATTTTTTCGAAACTGGATGCCAATTCTGGTTTCTGGCAAATTCCTCTGGATAAAAAGTCATCCTATCTCACCACATTTATCACCCCATTTGG
>BGPR01007191.1:28051-73212 GCA_013235015.1 Araneus ventricosus | reverse complement strand
TAATTCTAGTTTTCAAGTTACAAATTTAAAACAAAGATATAATTTTTGAAGTATAATTATAGAATTATAAATTTAATAACTATTTCATAGAAAATAGAATGGGATTTTAAATATTAAACTTAATTAAAAACATATACATTTTATTCCAGACACACTTATATTTTTGAAAAGTAAAAATGCTCTTGTGTTTATGATTTTAATTTTTTAAAATACAGTTTTAATATTGCAACATATACTTTACTGTTTTAAGTTCATACTTTACTGCTGTTTTTATATAGCCCAGTGCATGCGAATATTGCAACATCATTGCTGCCTTTATTGGAGCAAAATGCCAGAGGTGTACAAATTCAGAGAAGCGTTATGGCCCTCCAGTTACTTGTGAACAATGCAAACAGAGATGTGCATTTGATAGAAAAGATGATAGTCGGAAGAAGGTAAATTTTATAAGAAATTGAGATTTTGTTTTCTGCTGAAAATGAAAAACAGGGTTTTACATCCTATTGGTTTTTTTATCTATTTGTTTTCAGAGTTTTCTTTTTCTCTTTAGGTTGATGGAAAGCTTCTTTGCTGGTTGTGTACATTATCATATAAACGTGCGTTAGCAAAGACTAAGCAGAGTGCATCTCACCGTTCATCTTCAAGTAAATCGGGTCTTCATCATCACTTGTCACAAAATCACAAGCGATCATCAAGTCATTCTAGTAAATCAAAGTAGGTTTAGCTGTTTAAACTTTAGATTACAGGTTAGAGAAAACATCGCATATCTTCTTTAAGATAAGGGTTCCCAACCTTTCTTCCCTCGCGTACCCCTTGATTAGTTTTTTTTTTATTTTTGTGTATCCTTTACTGTAATATCGCCCTCCTCTCCAACTATCTATCTATGCAAAGAAGTTTTTATCAATAATGTTAAGTAAACTTATGTAAGCTTAAGAATCAAATGACTCAAATTAATAACATTTGCTGGGCTTATTTTTGATTTTAGATTTTGTTCAATTTTTACAGTAGTATTAGTTCAATGCCAAAACAAATGAAAACAGTATTGTAATAATTTCACATTAACTTATAAGGATACCTAAAAATTACACTTTCTTTTTTTCTCCTTATTTTGAGGGCAGGCTTTAGTAATTCATTTTTGCTTTTCACATGAACTTGGAGAAACACAATTCTGTAACATTTTAAATCCCATATGTTTTCTTGCATCCGCCATTACCAACTTTGAGTTTGTGTACCCCTAACTTGTCCTTTGTGTACTCCCAGGGATATACATACCACAGGTTAGGAACCTCTGTTTTAAGATAAGGATTTTAGTGGAGAAACGAGAAATTTCTCAACCCCTCTATTTTTACTCTTTTTTTTGTATAAAATATGCAAAGAGAAGATGTTGTAATCATCAAAAAATTTGATGAAAAGTTTTGATGAATCTCCACATTTTAGGACTCCTCGAGTCTGAAAAAACAATTTTTGGAATTATATTTGTTTTGTTAGTATGCCCATGAACATGATAACTCAAAAACACAACAAGCTAGACGGATAAAATTGGGTATGCAGTCTTCACATCTGAATTGTTAATTCCTATCAAATTTTGGGTAAAATTCATCGAAAGTAGTAGTAGTTTGTCTATCTGTCCATATGCATGTGAATACAACTCCAAAATGCATAGATGAAATTTAGTATACAATTTTATAATTGGAATTGTAGATCAATATCAAATTTTTAACCAAATCTGCCAACAGGTCGATTGTCTGTATATCTACATATATATGAAAGTGATTACTCGGAAACACCAAGTCTTGGATAAATGAAATTTGATATGTAGCCTTTACACCATAATTGTAGATCTATGTTGAATTTTGGATACAATTAGACAAAAGGAAGGCGTTCAAAATCCATACTCCGTGTTCTTTGGTATACTGCAAATTACCAAATGCACAATAAAAAATACCATGTGTTTGCATATGTGAAAGTTGAGAGGAGAGTACTCATGCTGGTTAAGTCATTGGAAGATAAGATTTTCTCCCCCCTTTCAACCACCTGCGCTGTTGCTTGTTATCTTCCGTCATTAGTACTATGTCTACCCTTCACACATGTCATGATACAATAATCACAAGAGAATAATACTGTATTCAGCATGTTTTAGTTTAGTTATATTAGTGTCCTGTTTTGAAGCAACATGAGGACTATTTTGGGACAGATTTTGTAATTTCGAACCATGTTCAGATGATGAGGACGACACCTGAGCTTGCAACCCCCTCTCCAAACTTTAGCACCACACCAGTGGGAGGATCCCCTATGGTTCCTTACGTATGATTGAAGATGCAACAGGCCCACATACATGGCAAATCGTCTGTGAAATCGGCTTTCAAACCTGGAGCTCTCGAACCCCGAAGCTGACCCTTATGCAAACACGTCGAGTTATTTTATAAGTTTGATATTTGACTCTTAAAAACTGTTTATACATTTATAGATATGTGGTAGGTTTAAACAAATAGGTTGTTAATAGTAAAAAATAGGAAATGCATTATCAAATACATTTAATTCTGTAAAAAATAATATAGTTTACATATTACTATTTGAGTTTTTATGAAATGCTCCTCAGAAAAGTCAGCTTCAGTGCATATACAGTGAAGTAAAAGTGTTGCCTCTATTACCTTTTCAATGAAAAAATATTCACTTGAGTAGCAATTAATATTGATGAAAAAGTAATGAAATTGCTGTTGGTGGTAACACACAAGTATGACAAAATCTAATTTTTGATAGCTAAAGTTCATTTGAACTTCTTTAAATAAAAACACTTTCTTAGTTCGCAATAAAATAAATCCATTCTTGTAATTTAAAAAAAAAATCAAAAGATATTGGTATTTTGTTATAAATTTTAATATAATTAAAAACACAGTTTCAAGGCATTGTTCAATAAATAATTTCGTGTCACTCGCTATCCTGCGAAAATTCATAAAATTTTTTCATATTTCTAATGTTGAGGAAATCTGTTTAATTTTCATGAATTAAATTTTTTGCAGGAGAAGTGAACACTCTCCCAGCAAGAAACCCAGAACTGAAATATCAAAATCATCTAATGGAAGTTTACCTTCCAGGTAAACAATGATAGTTTACTTACTATCTTTATTCTTATATGTTATAAGATTATACAGATACGATATTACATTTATTTTGTTTGTATCACTACAGTTTTTAATTAATTCTATTCTTTCCAAGATTTTCATCTTGATTACTTTAATAATAGTATAGTTCCTGACAGACTTGATTTTATTATTTTTAGTGAAAGTACCCTGCTGGATACTGGAACAAGTGATCATGTAGTTGCTATGCATCAATTGAAAGATCAGATAGCTTCTTTACAGAAGCAACTTTTGGTAAAAGATCAACAGATGTTAGCCAGAGAAAAACAGGTGATTGTTTGTCAAATAATATACAAGACGTTTTTGCAAAATACTGAAATAAAATAATTTTCTGTTTAATATAATAACATCTTTGCTGTTCCTGTTATAGGCAGATGTAATATTCTGCTTTTAATATTGTTTCTGCAAATATCACTATACTATGGCTTCCCTGAAATAGAAATACTCTTCTTAAAATTGAGAAGAAATATGGAATTTAGAGCTGCATTGCACTTATATAGAAATGGCCTTAGTTTTGCTGCATGTTCTTTTATTCTATCTTTTTGTTATTTTTGTTTTCAAAATATTTTTTTTCTGTGGTTGTGTGTTTTTTCAAAAAAAACCCTTCCATTTCAAAAAATTTCGAGAAAATAAAGTTATTATTTATTAATTTTTACTTTTTTCTTCGTTCAATTTGTAACATTATTTTTGTGTACCTAATAAACTTTTCAGATATTCATATTCATGTTGAAAATATCTGTTCAATCCCTGATCAAAAATATGAAATTCACAAATGTCATGAACAGAACCTTTCGGAGAGTGAAAATACTCTCAACTGGCTGCAGAAATCACAATAAACCTTTCAAAAATTTACTAAGCAGTTGGCTAATTTTTTTCCTGTGAAAGAGTTCCTTTCTTTCTTTTTTATGCTTTTTACTTTCACTGCATGCTTATTTCAAAGGGTTTATTTAGAATTCCATGTATATTTGTAAAGGCTGATATTGACTTTAACAGTTCAAGCTGTCAAACTGGCTTATTCTGTTGTTATTATTATTCAGTTCTGAATCAACAAATTAAAATTTATTTGTTTTATTTTAAAATACAAGCGTAAAGTATTCTTTTGATTACAAGGATTTAATTGTACTTTAAAAAGTTGGCATATTCACAATTAAAGCTCTTTTGTGAGAGCTGAAAGTTATTGGATCACAATAATTAGTCGCTTAAGGGTTAAAAATGTCACTTTAACTAATATTTCAATGGGTTAGATTAGATATATTAACTCTGTTTTTATATCTCTTGTTATTTATTTATTTTTTGCTGAAAATTATAGAAATTAATTATTTTATGTACTGATACCTTTTTTTAAATTATTGTAGGCTGGAGAAGCAAAAGCTCAAAATGGAATTATTGAGCGAGAATTGAGACTCAAGATACAGTCTATGACAAAGTCTCATAATGATTTAGTGGAAGAGTTACAGGTATTTTAAAGTTCTGATTGTTTTTGTCTATGCTTTAATCATTTTCAGAAGATGGTTATTGAATTTTTTCCCTCTTTTAATTTTTAGTCTAAAGTTAGAGTCTTACAGAAGCAAGTTATCACTTTGTCCAAAAACCAGAAGAAAGTCAGAGACACAGATAGTCCCCAGCGCTTATGAGAATGATTCAACATATGGAGCAGTGTTTTAGACTTGTTATTCATACTTCAATTTAAATTATTTTATTCAACACAAAACCATCTTACCTCCAATCATGTGACTTTTATAAACTCTGGATAAATCATGTTTGAAATTTAATTACAACTTGTAATTTAAAAATACTTGATTTATCTTGAATGGATTTTTGTCATATTTCAAATACACAAACCGTTCCTTATAAAATTGATTGTTTTTCCTCTGTGTACAAATATTCATTTATAGAACCTATTGCATAAACCATTCTGTTGATTTTGCCATCACAATGAATTTTAAGCTCAACTTTTTTTAATAAAGTTGTTACTGTTGAGATCTACGTGGTTTCATTTTAACTCGCTACATATCTTTTTTAGAATTAAGCTTTGGTTTTGCTTATAATTTAGTGTGCCGAGCTTTAGTTTTTCATTGCAGGGGAAAATATTAATGTAGTTCGTAGTCTGCAATTTTAATTATTTTTCATCTTTAAAATTTATTTAATATTTTCATTTTCTTTAAATGAATATTCTTGTTTAACATTGTCCTCAACTGCGCACATTTTATCATTTTGCATCAAATTGTATTCTATCTCATTTTGCATCCAGATCAATTCATACCATGAGCAGTACAGTTACTGTAAATAGTAACTTACCCCCCCCATAACTGATTTGTCTTCCTATAATCACCTGCCTGATTGTTTTACTCCCTGTCCTATTAAGCCACCGATATGTGATGGGTAGATTAATTGGTGATGGTGACAAGTTATTCCATAAACAGACACCTTATCTTTTAATTATCTGAAAAGGGCCAAATATGTTCACCTTTGTCAAAATACCTGCCTTAAGAGGAGGTTGAATTTTCTCTACTAGCCTTTAATTAGTTAAATAAAAAACTGATGAATAATACTCTTTAGTTGAAAAAAAGAAAAATATATGTATTATTTAAGTTTTCTACGAGAAATTTTCTGTTATCTCCTGCATATGACAAATTTATATAGATACAACATATTAACCCACATAGTTTTGTTTTCTCTACTGTCTAAATAGTGTCATCTTCTTTGGGAAATATATTGTTGTTTTCATTCAATTAGATACCATGGAACATTAAGTGATGTTTACATTATGCAATTTTTGTTTCAAATTACGCATTTTGAATGACTTAATTTTAGTTTATTAAGCAAGAATGCGATAATTTGATGCATGTATGATGTCAGGCAAAAGTAATAATGGTTTCATTGTTAATGCAGTGATTAATCATAAAATTTAAATTGCATTTAAATGTCTTTATAAATACATCATATTGAAATATTTTAATGAATAACATATTTCAATATATTTATAGAATAATAAGCTTTATTTGTGTTATATTGTAAAATACAAATAAAGAGATTTTGGTTTTAATAGAAATGAAATTAGTGTTGTATATGAAATATTTATTTTCTGATAAATTTTTCCTGTTTTTCTTATTTATATTTAATCATAATTAAATATTGTGCTTATAAATCATGATTTTAAAAAAGCAATGTGTTTTTTCCATAATATTCATTCTATTTTATTAATTATGTGATAAATCTTTTTCCATGCTCATTTATTTAGTTGATGTGAGCATGTATTGTTTTGTTGTTCCATTTCCTATTTTAATACATAAAATTGTCTGGACTTCTTAATTTTTTTTTTATATTTGCAAATAAAATCTGAGAGTACTTAGAATTTTCTTGTTCCAAATTCTGAGCATAAACTATCTTTAATTTGCACAATTTTTCTTATCCCCCTATTTGGAAAAGTGAGTTTAATTGGTGTAAAAAAGTCTACTTCATTGGCATAATGTCAGTCAATTTTTTTATTATATAATTCATTAAAATTTAACTTGTTGATATTTTTTATTAAATACAGAATAGATAAAAAAAAAAACCCATTAAAACATGGAACCTATTCTTAGGAATTTTTTTTATGTGTATGCTTCGGATGTAACTGCATTGCCAGAATTCCACAAGCTTGTGGTGAAGATAAATATTTTAATTGCATGATTTGTTTCATCTGATATATTTTTTTGTAATTACATTTATGAAATGGTTCCTTAAGTGAATATAAAAAAATCATACACTTATACCATAAATGTACTGTTCTTGAAATCAGTTTTAATCTTCAAAGTGAATTTCAAGTTATGTTAGTTTTATTTTTAATATATCAGAACATTTTTATATTCATTTTAAGTACAAACCACATAGATATGCAATAGGGAACCAAATCCAAAACAAGATTTTGAGATAAGAATTTTTTTCTAATATTTAGCAAAAACACCCAAGTTGTATTTTCGCAAAATTAACTATTGAATTATTCAGGTATGCAACAGAAGACAATTGGGTTTTGAACAGCAAACTACAAATTGTAAAGTTTTCAATAGTGAATCTAAAATCCATGGAAAAGTATTTTGTTCCAGATTGTATAACTACATCTAAATTCATCTTGTGTATTAAACAAATTATATGTTGTTAATCTTAAAGTAAAAAAGTCACAAAGGTTATGCAAGGAAAGGAAGCAAAGTTATAAAACTTTTGGCTTGGAAGTTCAAAACTAAAATTATGATCATGTCTGCTTAATCACCAATATGGTTCACCTTTGAAGTAATTGAATGTATTATGCAACCATTAAGAAAATCCTTTTTATGTTTCCTTTTCCATTAATAACTAACTAAATTAGGTTTATGGACAGTATTTTTATAGCTCCTAAATTCTTAGTTAATTGTATGAAATGAATGTTAGGTTTTAACACAGGCATCCACCTAACAAATACATAACTATGATTATGGTATTGCTTCGATTATATCTTAAATCATGTTATCTTATCAAATTGTGAACTTGTTTTTCTGTAAGAATACTCAAAATATTTATTTTGGTAGAATGTTTTTATTTATCTGTTGTAAATTTGGTCATGCATATTTATATATTTGAATTAATACTTTTGATTGAGGGACTTGGATATTTTAAATTATAATTCAAGTTTGTATTTATTGATTATTTTTATTAAGAGCTTGGCATACAGAATCATGCATTATATTCATTTCCATTATTATCAATGAATAAATTTTTAATTTAAAATTAGAGTACCACTAGTTTTGCATTTTTAATCCCAGATATTCATGAAATCTTAATTTTGCCATTTGATTCATCAAATTTATTTTCATTTTTGCAAAAGAGTGGAGGAAACATTATAAAATCTTACTTATATCTAGGAAATTAGTTAATAAATGAAAGAATCACTGTTATTGTGGTATATTTTGTTTCAAATTTTGTTGGATATTGTTTTAAATGTAAATTTTTAGCTTATAATTTGAAAATCAGAATGAATTTTTTACAGCAGTTTATTTGATCACTATGTTTTAAAATTAGATTATGTGCAACCGAAGTGTGCTATGTTGATTGCTTGGTAATTTTTGTCATTTTACACTTTCTTTCACAATTTGTGCTGGAATACAAGAGATCCCGTAGGGTTTTTTCCCCTGCTTTCTAATTCAAGATATATTTTATACATAAATTTTGGTTGTTATTCTAAGAAAATTCAGTTAAGATAGCTCATATGGATAAAAAGGTTAAACTTTTAAGGATTGTCAAAGCTGATATTTGTAACCAAGAACTTTTGATATTATGGTGATAGGTGCATTATAGAAATAATAGTGATGACTGCTCTATACTATCGATCATTTAGGCAGCCAATAAGAAATATATATTCAGATGATTATAAGCTTACTTATATTAATATTTTTCAAGCTAGATTGATAATTCCTTGCATTTCTTTATTGATTTACCAACAACTGTTTAAGCAGAGTATTCCTATTGAAAAGTTAAGAAATCAAATTATAAATGCTTATGATTACCGATTTAAACGAAGACATTTTCCCCAACAAATGGCAAAAACTACCAAGTAATGTATAATTTTGCATGTCTTTTTATGTGATGAATATATGTTTGAAAAAGTATGCTAATGTGACTATAGTAATTAAGATTGTTTTTATTTCAAATGTAATTAGAATGATTGACACTGTATCATGAATTTGACATTTAATATAATTAGTGATGAATTTAATATAATTAGTGATGTCTTGTATTTTATTTTTTATTAAACTTTTTACACATTCTGTTGCTGTTCTTTGTTTTCATTGCTAGATTCTTCATCACATGAGTAATCTATTACAGTTTTTCCTCTAGCATGGCCTTTTGCAACTTTCTCATAGGCCTCAGGTACTTCTTCAAATTTGTACACTTTGTCTATCACAGGATTTACCTATAAGAAATTACATAACACAAGATATTCGTATTTTTTAATGAGGAAAAGTATACACTTAACAATTAATAATATCGCTAAAAACGAAAGAATTGAAATTGGATATTGTTATGTATAGACAGCAGGAAAATAATATTAGATTATTGGAAGGTTTTCATGCATCAATTCAAATACGTTAAATATGATTTTCGAATTGATCTTCAAAGTTTTCTTTAACAGTATATACAAGGTTTGCTTGACTTACGATTGATTTCCTACCCTACTGATTGGTTGCAACTAGGATATATGTTTTTCATTCAAACAGGTTATAAAAATTGTACATAAAACACAAAAATTCAATCTATGTACAGATAATTATTGAACATAATGTATAAAACATATTTTTTCTGTTATATATACAACCTGAAATTACATATTTTATTTTGAAATTTATTTTTTTGTGAAAAAAAGTTGAAGAGGAAGGTGTACTCTGATATGGAGGTATTTTTATACAGTGGGATTTGGCTAATTCAAAGCTGATGGGACCACAATAAAAATTTGATTTGTCCAAAGCTGAGTGAAGTGAGAGAAAAATGACAGTTTTTAAATTAGAAATAATAGATTAATTTTTAATATATATATAACTATTATGTAACTTTTTCAAACTTGAACAAATAATTTTGATAAAGAAACAGTGTACAGCACTTCGAATACAATAATTGTATGATAAAATTTCAAAATAAACAGCACAATTCACATCTAATGTGTTCAAAGTTTTTAAAAGATGAGGGAAAATTTTTGTGTTTTGATTGAATACAATGTCCTCAAGGAAATTAAGGGCCTTAAAAAATTATTCAATTATGATTGCTGTCAACACAAAGTATGGACATTTTAACTAAACAAAAGAATCCAGAAATACAGATAATTGTTAATTTTGACTTATAATTAAAATTTATTTCGATTAATTCAATGATATTTTAACAGAATTTCATGGAATTAGAGAAAAATTCGAATTACCAAAGAATTAAAATTAAAAACGTTGAATTAGCCAAGTTCCACTCTAACAGTAAATGTAAAATGTTTAACGAACTTTGTATACCTCTGAAAGATGAAACATGCAATTTTGACTTTTTATAGTAAAACTAGCTGAAATAAACGGTATTGCTTGGGATAAAAATATTTTCAACCCTTTGCTGCGAAAAATTGTTTAAATAAGTTCAATGTCTTTTTTATAAATTTTCGTTTGTCCACTCCTGTGTTGTCTGACATCCTCAGCCAGCAGCAGAACTCCTCTTGGGTCTTTCCCTAGTTTGGGCCACGAATCTGGCCGTCCATGGAACTCATTTTTCCTTCCCCATCATTGATTGCTACAGCGTCAACAGAAGTTCTTTCATACCTTGGTTTTTATTGCCATTATCCGGAGTAGAATTCTCTTCTTTTTAGTGTTTAGGTCACTGATCAGAAAAACACCTACACACTCAATTAGGATCATTAAAAAATTTGTGAAGTTAAGTGAAGATTGAATAGAGAAAGTAATTAACATTATTGGATTGCCTTGCAAACATACTGAAATATATAAGCTAAATAAAACAGTTTTTCGATTTCCTCATCAGTCTTGGTTTTTTGTCGTCTCTCAGCTCTTTAAATTACATGTGATTCATATGGGTTTTTTTTTCTTTCTTGAGCTTGCTTGTACCACGTCTGCCCTTAAAGCATTGTGGCGAGACTTGAAAGATTAAATGCCTTTCTCTTTCTTTTAGGCATTTATAAAATAAGTAATTTTAGAAGTTCAAGAAAAATCATTAACTTTTGAGGTCTTTTCTATAAACTAAAAAGAATTTTTCGCCATCACGTTTTCCATTGTTCAGGACTCAAAAACATTCAATGACCTTACAAATTAATTCAGAGCATTCAAAATTAAATGTGAAACATTGCATTGTAATCAAACTAATGTCATTGGATTATTGCATATGCATAGTAAAAGTTGTATATGCTTCAAAATAAAAACGGAAGTAAGAACATTGACTTGTAGTTAATGTCCAAATACGGCAATATTTTCTTAATCATGCAGCACGTGAATGAAGGATTTGATGAAGCAATAAATAGGTAAAATTTAATTATCTAACAGTAGAAAGCATTGTAACGAATTGCGTTCAAAATGCATTTTTTGAAATGTTTATTAACATTAGAAAAAACATGGTACAGAAATGAAATTAGCTTCATTAAAGAGATAATATTTTGCTCTTGAAAAGGGTGTAAAAATAATTTTCGTGCAATAAATATTACAGAAGTTATTGGCGAAAAACGGTTAAAAATAGCCTAATTTTTGTTATTTAATTAAATATCTTAAAAACTAATTAATTGTGAAAGTTGGAAATAGCACAGTTGACCTAGAAATGTACCCCAGAATGTTGTGCGCAAATTTTATGGCACTACCGTTCACTGTTTAGGAGGAGTTCTTGTGTCCGACAGACAGACGAATGTATTTTCTGTTTTATATTAAAGATTTCATATAAATTTTAATATTTTTCATTATATTCAGTTATATGCACAATTAAAAAACTTTTTAATATTTCTTGATATTCAAATTATATTCTGAAATTACAAGTGCATAAAATTTATGACGCCCTTTTCTGGGATGAGGAATTTTTACACAGTTAATACTGACAGTCAAATACTAAGAGTAATATCTTGGTTTTGAATCAAAGACAAGGGAACAGCACTATATTATGAATTGTAACAATCAAAATTATAGAGAAGTTTTCAAAATATTACCTGTTTGTTATCAATGAGTTTAGCAATGGATTTTAATGCACAGCCATTAGGAACAAAATAAGCCCATCTAAAAGATCTGCCATCCTTGAGTGACTGAAAATATTTGATTATAATTTCAGCTTTTATTTAAAAATTTATCTATGATAATTATACATTTTTTTAAAATTACATACAAAAAGACATGTAATTATTTTCAAATGTTTATCAGCTAGAAATAGAACTAGATGACAAAATAAAAAAAAAAGCTAAGACGAAAAAAAAATTATTTGAAATCAAAACTGCATAATTACCATCGCTGTATCAAAAGTAGCTTGTAAACCAGACATAAATGTTCCTAATACTAGACCTCGATCATCTGCATTTTTTAGAAGTGGAGAAACAACGGTAATATATTTACTGTTTTTCCATTTTTTCAGCAGATCAATCATTAGGTCTGGATATTCTCCACCAACATTGTCCAGTATTACATCAAACCTAATGGGATAAGACAGGTTTTAAAAATAATTTTTAATCCCAATATATGCCGAATTTAATAACCTTCGAAATCACCAAACAATACTTTCTACAAACCACCCACCTCAATAATTTTTAGTAAAAAGAAAGAATGCCCTGATAAATGTTGAAAAATTTCAATTAATATGTTTTTAAAAACAATATAATTAATGGTTTATTAGTACTATTACTTTTTAACTTCATCTGTTAAGAGTTTTCAAGGATTGAAAATTAAACATTTTGATTTAAATTCACAGTTTTTCTTATTTTATTTATGTTAAATTTTAGTGTAGGCTGAATATCGTTATCCATGATAGTCAAAGATAATGATCTTGATTTTTCTAAAATTTTATACAAATGGAAGGATTAAATTCATATACAAGATAATGATTAGCAAATCTACAAGATATTAATTATTTGCAAATTATACAGTAAAAAAATGAAGCATGACATTAAATATTTTTAATAGCTTAGTTCAATAGCTTATTAACTTGAATAAATAATTAAAATACATATTTAAATGAATAAAATTCACATTTAGATGCATTTTAAAATAAAATTATTTTACTACAACACGGGCATGATAGCTGAAGTGAAATCTTTAAGAATTAACAGGTTTAAAGTTCGTGTATAATAATCTTCAGATCTCAAGAAAAAGGACAAAATAAATTGTCAAAAGGATCTATTTTCAACTGATAAAAGTCTAAAAATTGTATACTTTTATAAAGGAAGGAAATAAGAAAAAGCAGGAATTTCCCTCATAATGTGTATGGGGGGCAGGGGAAAGCAACTAACCAACTAATAGAGTTATCATCTCTACAAAACGTAAACGAACTCACTATATTATGAAAGGCTGTTCCAAATATTGCACTTTTTATTCGAAAATTAACACATACACACACATATATATATATATAGCAATTAAATCTATATAAAAAAAATCAAACTGGATAGCAAATTTTGTCTTCAAAATACAATTCTGCCTCAAAAAACACAAATACAATTTGTTTCCAAAAAGTAAATGTTAACAAATTCAAAATACAATTTGTTTACCATTTTATAAGTTTTCACAAAAACAGTAAAAATAATTTTTCAAAACTTTTTGCTGTTGAATAGTGACATCATATGTTCAATATCTGTTCATATTTTAACTGTGGGATTTCTAATAATAATCAACATGAACGGAATCCTCTTTGTTCCAACAGTGTTTTTCCTTGTTCGCCCTGCCTTCATGGAAGCATTCTACAATTTATAACAATTATCTTGAAAGTGCTCTAAATAGCGTTGCATTTTCAGAGTCTGGTATAGTTTTCAAATCTCCTGTCTTCTAAAAGAAGTTAATTTTTGTGCTAAAAATTAAATCACCTGTAACATAGAATTTTTTTATGTTATCTATGCAGTGTCATGACGTTATACAAAAAACATCACCTAATAACTCCAAACACTGTTAATTTATAAAGAAATCTGCTTGATAACCAAATGTTTGTTATGAATGCACTAACATCAACCAAATGATTAAAAACTCAATTAGCTAGCACTATGTAACTAAAATTGTAATATTACAGACATGTAGCTTGCAAATTTGAACTAAGATGCAACTTATATCTTTGAATTCATATTCAGCATATCAAACTGAACTACAAAAAAAAAGTTAAAATTTTACAAATAGTATTTTATTTTTGCCTAATGAATTAACTATTTAAATTATTTTTTAAAATTTTCACAAAAATAAAATCTTTCCATCTTTGTTTGATACATTAAAAACAGACCAATATTACTACCATTACGATCTAAAAAGTACATAAGTAAGAAAGATGTTAAATTTTATGGAAGTAAACAATTAACATTCATAAATATGTCATTGCACAGTGAGATACAACAGTTATTCCTGAACAGAGGTTTACGATGCATTGTAAAATTATTTTATAATTAAAATATAACAAAAACATTCATATGGACAGTATATTGGAATCAATAAAAATTAAACAAATAGCAATAAATGTAATACTATTAGTAATAGTAAAATCAATACAAATCCCTATAGTTAAAGATTATTCAGAGAATTTTCATTACCCACTAAGCTGTTTCAGATTTTGTTTAAATTCTGGACTCTGATAATCTAGAACAGTATCAGCTCCAAGATTTTGGATCAGTTCTACAGCATCTGTTGCACAAACAGCAGTAACATCAGCTCCCCATAACTTTAACAACTTTCAAAGAAATTTTTAAAAATCAGAAAAAAAAATTAATTTAATTAAAATAGCAACACTATTTTTAAAAATCAAACAAAAATTAAGCTTCAGAAAAGTTAACTATGAGCAGTGGATAACACATAATTAGCATTTAAAGGAAAATGAGTTTTATAGAGTTTATAATGTGCATTTCCAATTTTTAAAAATTGATAGAAATAGGTACTTGAAAATAAATTCATTATATGTACCACATGTTTTATTATATGGCAATCAGAATCTTAGAGGGTATATTCAAGTTTGGTAAAAGACTCAAGCAATAATATCTAGTGATTTAGGAATTAAATAGAAATCATCTAGAAATTCGTTTAAAAATCATCTAGATTTGAAAGGTTCTATGGCAGTGCTACAGCACTACCATATATTTCAATAATAAAAAATCCTACATACTTCTAAAAAATATTAGCTTGTGTTTTAATATACAAGTTGATAAATACTTTTTTTGCCTCATAATCCAAAATGTAAAAGGAAATATGCATTTAATTCTGTTACAAGTTAAATTATATGTTATAATGACATTCATCCTATTACATATGACACAGCAGCCATGATCTTGTATACAGTACAAAAGGTATAGTAAGTTGAAAGTCTGGAGAGTAATTTACCCAGAAGCATTTTTTTCTGGCACTACCATGTTACTCATCCATATATGATATAAGAATTATTATAATCAAAAGGCTCTATATTAAGGCTGACTAGGTAGCATGTGTGTACAGTGCAAAAATTTCCCATTTCATATTCAGCATTTTGCTTTGGGAAAATATTTTTCCATACACTTACAATTGCATATATTAAACCTGAAATTTTCTACAAATTTTTTTCATTAACATTCTGAAAGTATCTATTAAACAACTCAAACAAAAAAAGTTTAATTCAATAAACTGCTATTTATTTGTTCATTTTATAAGATACAGGCTGCCTTCAGTGACCAGCTTGTTTGCAGGGCATAGATTTCAATTGAATCTTGCATCAATTTATATTCATGGCTCTCTTAACAACGTAATTTTAGAGTTCAGATTGTGGTAGATATTTAACCCATGTTCTATTAGTGACCTTGAACCTTTTCTGTTCATTGTCTATATAAATGTTCCTAATGGAATCAAATAACTGACCATGTCATGTAACCTCTAATTCCATGTTGTTGGCACTATCTTCACTTTCTTATTCTTCTTATAAAATATGCATTTGATTTCAACATTAAAATGACACAACACATTTTACGGCCAGTGGCATGTTAGCTGGTTTAAAACATGCTGAGAAAAGAATGAAAACATAGCAACCATAACCATTCAGCTTAATGGATATATTTCTTAACGTAAGCAAAGCAATGTATCGGATAGCTTGGCTTACAGATTTCACAAAAATTTTGAAGAAATCAAATATGAAGTCAAAATGTATTAGGATATTATCTAGGATTTCAACAATGAAAGAGAAATAAATATGCAATTAAATATTTGTTTAAACAATGAAAACGGTTTGAATTGCGTGGCAACAATGAAAAGTATTGTAAATTATGCCAAAAAATAAAAATTATTTTATAAATTTATTAAAATAATTATTTAAAAAATTTATTAAAATTCGAGAAAACATTGTACTTCAACTTAATTGAAATCATTGAAAGGTAATTTTTTGCACTTTCAGATGGTGTAAAAATGATTTTTGTGCTGTAATATTTTCGGAAGTTAAGGAAAAACGCCAAAATCTTGCATAATTTTTTATTAATTAAAATTATAATTAAAATTTCAAAAAAGGGATCCAAGGTGCACATTCCCACCCTCCAAAGCATGTTTGTGCCAAATTTCGTAGCTCTAGGTGCAGCGGTCTGACCTGTAGAGCGACAACACACCCACATACATTTTCCTTTATTATTAGTAGAGATAATTAACCCTACAATTAAAATGTCAAAGCATTAATTGAATGTTATGAAAATATCGATTTGTGAATATTTTAAAAGGCATCCGGGGGATTTTCAAAATGACTTAATATCTAATAATTAAAATCAATCAAATATACACTATTGGTCAAAAGTATTGCAAGATTGGTAATACTTCACACTCATTTGCAGAGGATTGTGGGACATACAATTGTTGGCTTGGCACTCACATTTTGCAATGAAGATTTTGTCACAAGGGCATTAAGGGAACAGTCTAGAAATTGATGAAGAGAAAGGGATTTGTCTTACCCCGCATCATAGAAAGCCGATAATGATTTAAAACTTCCATTGTATTCAAATTAATTCAAATGTTTATCATTTTACCATTCTTGCAATACTTTTGGCTAGTAGTGTATCTTTTACAAGAAATTTAGAAGGATAGAAGACTGCTTTACCTAATATTACACTAATTAAAATTTATATGTTTCATTCTTTTCTTTACAACTGCTGTTGTAAAACGTTCCTCCATAAAAAAATATAGCATTACAATTTTGACTAATTTTTTTCCCCATTTACATATAAATTTATGTTATTATTCAAAAAAAGATATGAACCATCAAACCTCAGAAATTCTACTTTTTCCTACAACACTCATATAGATTTCATTGTCATAGGGAGTGCTTTTAAAATCAGAATATGTTTTAATTACTTTTTGTAAAAAGTTAAAACATATTTCAAAGCAATCATTCTAGTGTTAGAAATGCAACAGAGAAGTTTCAGGAGAAAATATTGTTAAGAAGTTTATCTTCATTCTTTAGAATAAGAATCATAAAACATTTTAATTGTCACCATGATAATTCACAGTAATGACCACTTTATTTCAAAGTTTTATTATTTTAACTTATATAATAATGATAATTTACCTTAGTTTATGAGTTTACCCCAAGCACAAAAATAAATTTCTGGTCTATAAAGCTTTCTAATCTGTTTTTCTTTATAACTGATTCCATCTGTTTTATTCATTCATTTCTTTTTCATATAATAAAAAATGAGTTTCTATAGATAAATTTAAATAAAAGCAATCCTGAAATTAAATAATACATACAACCTTTATTTTATTCTGCACAAATTTTTCAAAAATAAGTAGAAAGTATTATTTCACCTACCATTCTAAAAAAAACATTCAAAGTAAAAATATGAATAGCAATTTTGGATGAAGTTATGCAATTTGGAACCAGCTTCATCTGGCAACTGTGAAATGCAGCTGTCATGTCAAAGCATTACAGAAAAATTCTGTTGCTTTATTTTCCCAAAGTTAATTATCCCTTTATAAGTTGTACATGGTACAATATATTGCAATTGATTCAATTTTTCACAGTAAACTACTAACATTTACAGTCTGCAATAAAGATGTGAATATTTATAAAATGGTAGTTGGTTCCTGGCAGCATAACTAAAAGCAAACTTACAAACATTTTCATTCAAAAAAATATTAAATTAATGCAAAATGATGGAGTGGCGGATACCTGTATGGAAAACATTCCAACACCTCCAGTTGATCCAATTACTAACACTCTAAAATAAAAATAATAAAAAAAAAATTCACTGACAATTTAGTGTATTGGAATGATTTTGATGTATAAAATAACAAAATAAAACTTCCATAACAGCAATAGTTAGTTATCAAAAGTAAACTGACAGTATGTATATACAAAATATAACATCATTATTCAATATATTTTAAAGATATTTTTGAATGCCTGCCTTTATTTGTATTTCAAGACTTTTTTATTTTAAATTCATACTTAGCTTTTAATTTTTCATTATTTATTTCATTTACATTACATAGTATAGACTATGCTATCATCTAACAACAACAAAAAAAAAAATGCCCCTATTGGACAACTATCTTTACAGATCAAATTCAGTACTTAGGAAAGATTTTTGGTCACTAACTTGGAGTTTTCGATCCAAGACTCCAACTCATATTATAGAAAATATTCAAATTTTGCAGGAAGAATTGTGCATTTATGTTGACAGCTATACAGAAATGGGCTTCCTGAAAGCACAATCATTCATGACTTAGATGGTAACCAAAGAAGCAGGAAGTTCAAAATTCCTGCTTCTCCAGCTGCTTTATATTTCTAACAGGAACTGATACTACAAATTGTACTAGCGCTGTATTGACAAATGCATCTTTGACTGAACTTTTTTTGATACATTTATGAATATTAAATGAAAAAAGAGAAGGAAACTACTTATTTAAATAAAAATTGAAAAATTCAACTCAATATGGTCTTTTTTTTCAAATTAGTTCCCTTTGAGTTGCATATACTTGGCCCAACATGTCTGCCAGTTCTGAACCATATACTGGAACTCATCTTTCAACATCTCTTTTATAACTCCCTCTGTCTGCAAAACAGCCATTGATGAGCCAAATCTCTGGCTTGTGATTCTGATCTCAAATAAGGGAATGAAAACAGGTCACACAGAGCTAGATCTGGACTGTATAGAGGGTTCGGCACATATTAAATATTTTGCCAAACCTAATATTGTGCAACAACAACGGAAACACAAGAATATGCATTATCATATTGTCAAATGAATGAGTAAGCTGCTTAATGAAAACTGATTACTGCATCAAAATGCATTTTGCCATTGCTTTTCAATAGTGTGCTCAAAAATAAACTCATTCTCAATCTTTTTTCAACTTGCCTATGTATCAGAGAGTAATTTTTTCCTATAACATTAATAATGAAATTAAATTTTCTGTACCTCTTTCCATAAGTAGATTTTTCACAAAGGCCACCAAATATTTTGATAGCTGACCAGGCAGTTAAAGCAGCATAAGGAAATGAAGAGGCTTCGGCATGATTTACCGAACTAGGTTTTTTGGATATCTAGGAAAAAAGTTAATGATAAAATCACATGACCACATTTTTTTAAAAACTAATGATTGACAATATAAAGCTTTCAGCATTTTAAAGAGTAAGTGATTGTTATTAGTGAATGAGGATCTGATGCACTGAGCTATTGTTATTCAGGGGCATTTTTTTTTTTTAAACTGGCACTACTCAGAGCCATCTGTAGCTTGATCTACAGCTGAAATGCCACCAAATTTAGTAGGAGTGACTATTGACAACACAGGGGAAAAAGATTCTGTTCCAAAAGTCGCTGATAGGAGAAAATTTGGTGTTGTTGTAGTCTACACAACTCAGGATGCAATGTGTGGTCATGAGAAGGGCTGTCATGTTGAAAGACGTCTATGCACTTTCCAAGGAAGTGCTTTCATTGTATAAAGTGCTATGGTGCACTGAAGTATTATCTCTGTAACCCTTTGGGCTGTTCATTTGCTGCATTAAAGTAGTGTTGCATTGAAATTTCTTTTTTGTATTCATTTGTTTAATTCTCAGTTGTGTAGATTACAACAGCACAACATTTCCCCTCATCAGCAACTTTTGGAATTAATTTTTTTTACAGAATCTTCTTTTCCCATATCATCAGTAGTCCCCCTACCAAATTTAATGGCACTCAAGCTGATAGATCGAGTTATAGATGGCTCTGAGTACTGACAGTAGAAACAAACACCCTGTACATTACACTATATGTGACAGATGTGTTCAAGACAACTTCCTAAGGAAACATAACCCTTAAGCTTCTAAAGGTAAGAAAGAAGTGCACACATCTGATCAGCTGCAGAAGAGTTCATTATTCAGAAACAAAAATTGAATTTCACAACCAAGTCTTCTAACTTCCAACACATTCTATCTTGGCTTAATTCAATAGATTATTAGTTCAGATTATTTGATTCATTATACATTAAATTATTAATTAATTTGATTCTGGAACAAGACATGAATCTAAATTTAATTATTATTTATGCTTCCATTTTTTTTATATATATAATGATTTTTTTATCTTAATCATTTAAAGAAAAGCGTATAACCTTCAAATTCTGAGTGGAGAAAAGTGCAAAGATAAATCTTAAGATGGGGATTTCAGAGAAGAAACAGGTTTTCTCCATTTTAAGTCATTGAAACATACCATTTGTTCCTGTAAACTATAAATGTGTTACTTATTCTTGATTTCCTCAACAACAATCAATCTAACCTTCACACATGTGGTGATACAACAGAATAGGACAAACTACGGCCAGCTATGGCCTGCTTGGAGGCTCTATCAGGCCCAACACAATTTAAAAATAATAGCATAGGAATTTTATATCTGTTAGATTGCAAATATTGCATTAACATCATTTTTCGGTTTTGTCAGTATTTTTAATTAATTTATTTCTTCGCCACTAAAGTTTCTTTCTTCTCTTGTGGCAACTTTGGCAAATTTTGAAATTCAAACGTTAATTTTAGCCGTTTCATTTAATTTCTAAATTTTACTTAATTATTTACTTTGTTTTCGATTTAATTATTATTTGTCTTAACTTTTGTTGTTGTTTCCATTAAGGTTTCAACTTTATTAATTTTTAAATTCAAATTTTGCTACGGGATTATTTCTTCGCCATCTTGGCTCGCGTAGGTTTTTGGCGTTATCAGTTTTTGGGCGTCTGTATCTGGAATCGTTTTCCGTTACGATTTGAATTCTTTGTGTGATGGGGTAAGCGAGTGGTTGGTGTTGTTCCAGCTGCGGGCCCCCAGGGCCGGTTGGGCCTGGGGTCTTGTCTTGTCTTGCCTCTGCTTTTATTTTTTCCGTTGATATTTTTTGTATTTTTGAGTCTGAAGCTGAAGATTTTTTTTATTATTCATTGGTATTCCTAAAAAGATGCAGTTTGAAAAACCACAGTGATGAATGGTCTGAAAGACGAGATGAAGTTTTTTTTCTACAACACTATTCCGGAACAATCTGTGAATTAAGGTGCTGTGTGTGAAAGAAAGCAGTTCTTTCTTCTTCATTTTAAAATGTTCTCTGCTACATGGTGGCATGAACGCTAGTTTTCATCAATGTTACAGAGTTATAAATGATCATCACCTTTTACAAGATCTGCAATATGTGTAATACCTTCAGCATTTTTCTTCTTCATCGTAATAATGTGGACACTTAATTAAGGAGATTATGATCATCCTTTAAGTTTCAGTTTCTGCTCTACGTCTTTTTCCCATCTTCAGCTTTTCCGATTTTTGAGTGAGTGATACAAGTCTAAAAAAATGGCCGAAGAAAATGCGAAAATGTGCAAGTTGCATACTTCAAAATATCATTGTTAAGTGAATATAATGAAAATTCACTGTTAAATAATATTCATCAATTCAAGAAGTGTTTGTTATGTGGCAATGAATAATGTTCATTACATCTCTATCAAATTTAGGTTGTCTTTTTTTACTTTGTGTTCTGAAATATAATTCTTAGGCCTGCAGTGCTAATGTGTAGCTACAATTTTTATTTTTTGTTTTGTTTGATAAATGTTCATTCCTGTGCATCAATTTTTATGCATATATCTCATTTTTGTGGCAGTAATTAATTTCAATATTAATAATTGTTAAATAAAAAATTATTTAAATTTTAATAAAATTGTTTTTGTTTAATTATTTTTTAGCATTGTACTACCACTATATGCGAATTGACTTTTAATTAAGTAGCTAGGGTTTTCAGGTCAGCAAAGGTAGGTGATATATCAGTATTGCTAGAATTGCTTTTTTTATTGTGTTAATTTTTTTAGTACCCAGAATTAATTAATTGTTCAATATATATTATAATTTAAATTTTATTTCTGGGCATCTACCTTGTTTCAATGTTTTTATAAATATCCTAGCTACCTCTTCCAAATATTTAATGCCGTGACATTTTGGTCCCCCAACATATTTTTGATTTTTTAACATATTTAAATTTTAACAATATCTATTACGAATACTATATTTTTTGAAAAATATCACTATAGAAATGTAGTTTCAATTTCATTTATCATATTAGGATTAAAAAATTTTTTAAATACAGTGAAATTTCAAGAATTTGAACTAATTGGGGCTGACATCTGTTCGGATTCTGGAAAATTTGGATTATCCAGGAAATTTGGTAATAAGTTCTTGATATACCAAGTGCAGTAGAATACTGACTTTGGGTGCTTTGTGAAAGAGTATGGAAAGAACTAGCGGTGATTTGCCCAAGTCGTAGGCAAACAAGTCAGGGGTTGCGACTTTCAGCTGGAGTACTCTGGTACTGTATTCATTCTTAAACACCAAATCAAATGTTTTTTACACATTAGGATTAAACATTAGCTTTGTTTCTGATTTATTATTATTATTTTCCCTTCATTATTTAATAAAATTTTTTCAGAAGATTAAAAGTAGATGTTGGGATTATCCGAAATTTTGGATTATTGAGATTCCAATGTAATACTTTTTTGAGTTGTTATTGAGTTTTATAATAAATTATATTATCCAACAGTTTTTTCCTTTTATAAAGAGAAATTCGGATGTTAAAATATCCGTACCACCAGTGAGGAAAAGATTAATCATGCTTTTAAAAACTGAAATATAGAATGCCAGCAATTAATTGTCAGAACTGCTGCAGTATAAAATATTCCAAAAATTATTATGTGTGTGTAAAACAAGACATAAATTAATGACAAATTCAAATATAATTTTCCGTAGAAAGTAAACAACAAGGAAAGATATTTACATAACAGGCTGGTGCTAAGACATATTCAGCATGAGAACCATGTTGCCATGGGCTTAAAGCTCCCCAAACCTAAGAAACAAGAATCCTTTGAAAGGAAAATAGATGCTACATTAATTCTAACACTATATTTCTCAATACAATTTACTTCTAAAGATTACATTTTTAAGAATTTTAGAAAAAAAAGCACCATGAGATGAGATGTTATTTCTTCAATATTCTTAAAATATGAAAATTATAAATAAAAATTAAAATACTTATCGACATACTAAAAGTATAACTTCAAATCCTGTAAAAATACTATCAAAAATAAACAAATTTCAATTAATCTTTTTAGCAAACATTTTAAAAATTTTTATGAATGCTTTCAGATGGAAAATAAATAAATAATACTGCAGTGTGTCAGTTTTATTTATTTACAGCACAGTCATAAAAAATACTTTAAAACATATGTTACAAATTTTAGTTTATAAAAGTAATTTTTCTACATTACCTCATCTCCAACCTTAAAACTTCTAACACATTTTCCAACATGCACTACAGTTCCTGAGAAATCACGCCCTAGTTGCAAAGGAAATTCTTGTGGTGTTACCGAACAACTGTTAACTTGCCGGACAAAATTGAAAGCATTTGAGCCATAACCCTCTGAAAAATAAATGAACATTAGAAAGAAGGAAGTTTTTAGATCTCTACATCAGACTACATAGACAGGGGTGGCGCCAGCGGGGGAACCGGGGCGGCCAGGGCCCCCCCCCCCCGGGGGGGGGAAAAAAAAATTTTTTTGGGGGGGTTTTTTTCCAGAAGAAATTTTTGCAATTATTCCTGCTATTGGCAACTTTTCTTTATTTCGCTAGAGACGTTATAAGATTTAATGGTGCAAACGGATAGCTGAGCCCTAGACGCTTCTGCTCATGGGCGAAAATGACCTGTCGATTCAGAGAGTAGGGATATCGGTCTTTCGGAATGAGACCCACGGTCAGTTTCCCAATCCACTCGCATCGTAGGGGGTTTATTGCCAGTCGGAATTCGACCGGATACACCTTTTTCATGACTCATATTTTTGTCCTATCTTGAATAGTGACGGGTGATAGCGCGGAGAAGATTCGGGGAATTATCTTGGTGTTCTGACAACTGGGGGTCGAATTCTCCGAGCATTGACTAAATTCTGTTTGCAGTGTAAAGCCAGCCTCTGGAGTCTTTGCGTTGAAGAAAGAGAGTCGTCTGTCACAAAAGCAATATGTCAGGAAAACAGAACACTGGCGGTGCTAAATGTAAGCGATACAAAGTACAGTGTAGTTTATGTAATGATATATTTGACTGTGATTATGTTAAAAAGCATACCGCCTCAAAACATCCGGAGCTTCAAAAACAAAGCCGTTTGGCACCTGTGATATTGCCAGGAGAGTTAAAAAGAAAAAATCCATGAACTGCTTGTTCTTCGAAATCAAAACGAACTGATTTCTGCGCTGATTTTTGCGATTCAAGCAGATCATCTGTTGAGAGTGAAAATGTAAATATTGACAATGATGAAAATTATGATGATGACTGTGATGATGATTACGTTGATGATGACATGGAATTAGAAAACATCCTAGGAACTAAGACTGATGTCAATTTCACAAATGCTACAAACAATGCATGTATATCAATCCCTTCCGGTCCAGAAGATATCTCACGCTCACGGAACTGCAAACCAGTTCAACCGATATTAGAACGCTTCCCAAAACAGAAAGATGGAGATAGATTTCGTTCTTTTAACAGCAAACTATATCATTTCAAGTGGTTAGAATATTCCGTTTCCCAAGACTCTGTTTTCTGCTACTATTGTCGTCATTTTTCAGAAAATGGTAGCATTTCAGATTATAAATGTGATACCTTTATAGTTACAGGATACAGACAGTGGAAAAAATGCTACGGTAAAAGTGAAAAAGAGAATCGTCTTTTGAAGCACCAATTGAGCTTTTCTCACTGTAAAGCAGTAGCAAATTATGAAGCATACAACTCAACCATCGAAAAGGGCTCCGTTATTTCGCAAATAAGTAAGGAGCATGCAATGCTAATTAAAGAAAATCGACATTATGCGAAATCTTATTAACAATAGCTCAGCAAAAGATTGGTGTTAGAGAAAGTGGCTCACTGTTTCGTGCATCTGCCATAGATATCGAAAGTGAAAGTATTGATTACGGACCGCATAGTGGTAACTTTTTATCTCTTCTGGCCTTAGTAGGAAATCACGACGAAGTTATTGCTCGAAGAATTAGACACGGACCTGGAAACGCAAAATACACACACCATTCTGTGCAAAATGCCCTGCTAGATATTATGGCTGATGAAGTAAAAAATAAAATATTTGAAGAGATGCAGGCAGCTGAATATTTTGCTATTCTTGCTGACGAGACAAAAGATTTAAGCAAGAAAGAACAGCTATCTATAGCTGTGCGTTATCTCTACGATGGAAACATTCATGAAGAATTTTTATGCATTGAAGAATTAGAAACATTGGACGCCGAAGGTCTGTCATCAAAAATTATAAATGTTATGAAAGATAGAGTAAATTTTCAGAATTGTATCGGACAGGCTTATGATGGTGCCTCTGTAGTATCCGGCAAGCATGCAGGAGTTAATGCGATAATAAAAGACCGTGTGGCTCCACTAGCAAATTATATCCATTGTTTTAATCATAGACTTAACTTGGTTCTAGTTGACGTTGCTACGTCAATTCAATGCGTAAGGGATTGCTTATCATTACTGCAAAAACTTTATGTATTTGTAAGTTGCAGTAACATACACACCAAATGGATCAAAATGCAAACTGACAGAGGTTTAATAGTCATGGAATTAAAACAAATCTCAAATACTCGGTGGGCATGTCAAGTATCAATGCTACGGACTGTTTGTAAAAGATTTATGCTTTTGTATGAACTGTTGTCAGATGTGATTGAAAATGACAGCAACTCGGACAGAGTCATAGAAGCTCGGGAACTACTTTATCAATTTTCCCCAGATTTCATTAAAACGTTGTTCGCACTGCGACATATTTTTGAGTTCACAAAGAATACCTCTGATCTTCTCCAGAGCCCAGAATTAGACTATTCTGATGCTCTGGAACTTTTAGAAGTTCTTCAAGAAAGACTAAATGATTGTAGAACGGATACTACCATGCAAAATCTTTGGAGCCAAGCTGCCAACGTCTGTCACGATTTAGGAATGCATGATTTGGAAGAAAGCTGCGATATGCAGAGAAAAACCGAGAGACGCCCACAGCATGCGAAATAATTTCCAAGCTATCTGAAAAATTTTATAGTGGATTGTCCTGTGCAAAGGGAGAAACTCCAGAACAGAAGAGATTTCAGAAGGTATGTTATTTATATATTCCCATAATTTTATTCAATGTTTATATATACAGCGCCGTCTTATACAAAGAACTAATTGAGCTGTAGCCCAGGGGATAAAACAAACATGTATAGCCAAAGGCGCTTAAAAATTCACTACAACGGTTTAATTTTGATTTTGAATAAACTGTTTATTTAATAATAGTTTTAAATATTTAAAAAGTAAAAATATTCTTAGGGCTAGTAACTAGACAGCTATCGCATTTCAAAAAATATTCATATAAAGAAAATCAGTGAAAAAATACTAAATTTTGAGTGTATATATCTATGTATATTTTGTATTTAAATATATATGAATGTAAGCTGTCACACAAAATCCTATTTTGAAAAGGTGGTGATTTTTGAGATTATAAGGCATTAAACAGAGAACAGGTGACTTTTTCCCCTCAATTATTTTATTAGGTAGGTATTTACTTTAAGCCCAAGACTTTCAAATTCGTAGTTACGGTTCTGATAGGGCGCCAAATCACTCTAGCCCAGGGTTCTAAATTTTTTAAGACGGCCCTGTGCGTGTATATAATTTACATCTATTTAAAACAAAAGCAAGGAGACTAATACCAATTTATGATTTTGTTTCAGGGAAATGTTTTCAGTCATTGATAGGCTCAAAAAGGAAATTGAACGACGTTTTTTCAATGATAATAAAATTATAATGTTGGGCATTAAAGCTTTGGTACCAGAGTCAACAACATTTTTGAAGACAGAAGATATCGTTGCTTTTGGTCGATTGTACCGCAGCAAATCACAAGATCTGAAAATAGAACTGGAGAATATGCGTCGTGTTTTTGCAAGGAAGCCAGATGCATCTAAGCCGAAAACATTATTACAACTGCAGCAGTACATTTCCTGAGTTGCTGACGCATTTTACGAAATGAATAGATTGATAAAAATTGCATGCACTCTACCAGTGTCAACATGTGCGTGCGAAAGAAGTTTTAGCACATTGCGAATTGTAAAAAATTATATGCGCACGACCATGGTTCAGAATAGGCTTCAAAGCCTCATGATCTTAGGAGTGCATAGTAGCAGGTCAAGGAAATTAGATTTGCATAATATAGTAGAAAAGTTTGATACATTGTATCCAAAAAGCCGAATTCAGCTGCACTGATGTCATTAAAACCTACTATCACTATGAGCTGATTTATCATATTTTAGAATAAAACCTAACAATTTTGTGGTTATGTCTGTTTTGTTGTATCATATTTATTTATTATGATTTAAAAGTCTTATTTTTTTCTTTTGTAATGTGAAATGTACCATTGGATATTTGGGAATGGACGCAAAACTGCGCTAAATATTTAAATTAAATGCTTTTTTCACGGTTTAATACATCCACATGCTCTAATATGCTTACACGCAAAACACATGCAATGAATGTAGAAAGAAAAATGTTAAAATTTTGTTTTAAAAAGTGTCATATACAATAACGCATGTTATCGTAATTGAATTCAAATATTTATAATTTGACCGTCCAATCCTATTTCTTTGTTTTGTTTGAGCTGAGTTAAATTTAAAATAGCTCTAATAAAGGAAACCCTTAAAATTAGGTGATTTGAGGCTATTTTCAGCGGTGGTGATAATTATTTCCTTTGAAATCTGTATAAACAGATTAATAATCTAAATACATAAAAAAATCTCTACAGATATTGACAATATTTTTGTATCCCGTTTTTGCAGCGGGTTATTCAAATAGTAGGTAACTAAAAATCTGAAGAAAATTTGAGAAGGTTATAATTATGCCCTTCTTTCCCCCTATACAGCAGGTCGTGCCCCGCCGTCGGGTAGACCGTGCCCCCCCCCCGGCGGGCGGACTCTACCGCCACTCCTGTACATAGATGTGCAAGAATTCTTTGTACAAAGGGAATGATGCTCCAAAATTACTGCAATGAATATACAGTAATTTAGAAATGAAGGAAATAAAGATAATGAATACTTAAGATAGAAATACTTTCAAATTTACCATCCCTTTTATTTTGTAAATTCACTAAGATAGAACAAAGTAAAAACACTCAACTCAAAATGAAGGCGAATTGAGATACCCATGTTTTCAAGGATCAGGTGTAGCAAGGATTTGAAAAAAACTAGATTTCTTTCTGTGAGAGGCAACACATTTTCTGGAGGATTTCTTGCTGCGATTGACAACAAGTCTAAAAAATTCACTCCTAATGCCCCCCCCCCCCCAAAAAAAAAAGAGCACCATTTCCAAGCTACAAAAAAAAAATGAAATAACAAATCACAAGACACATTTCCAACTAGTTTTTCTGCAATTTAACACTTTAATTTATTTTAATTTAATTTATTTTATTTCAATTTCTCTTGCTAAATTTTTATATTTTGAATTCACTAAAATAGCTTTTAAGCATAAATGATAACCCCCTTTCTTTGATAAAACAATTGCAATAGAATCTATACTTATAAAATGAAATGTTTGTGTGAGTGTGTATGCGTGCGATGTCCACGCATACACACTTCGCATTTTTCAGATGAATCTATCGCACTTACAGCCTTGAAATTTGACATACAGGTAGTCTTAATAGTGACTCAATGGGCCTCGAAGCAAGAATTTAAAAATTTAATCTAGAAATTTTTTTAGTTTAATATTTTGTGTTGTTTTAGTTGATTTTTCGCACTAATTTCTCAATAGAATGGTTTCGGATAATTGTAAGAAAAAAATAGATACACGATTTCCGTTCTAATGAAGTTAGTTTTGAATTTCTAACGTATATATAATTTACTGAATTTTCAGAAATTTTTAAAAAATATTCATTTAACCCTAAAAAACTTTGTATGGAATTTTAATTTCTTGCATCCGCCATTCTAATTTTGTTATCAATTTTAAATTTGTTGAAGTAATAAATATAACGTTTCTCCATGATTTAAAACAAGAATGGTTAAAATTGAACAGTTGGTTGAATTTTAATTAATTTTTTTCTGAAGTGCTAAAAAATTTTCGCTTCAAAATTCCCTTCATGATTCTTCGAAATCAAGGTCACGTGACATATTTCCCCAACATGCATTTCGTCGAAACCATGTGACGTCATAATCCCTTTCCTTCGCATCGAAAGATCGTTCTTTTAATTTGATTGTTTTTATACTGTTTGATAGTTGAGCATATGGCTGATATCTTTAGTTAGAGAAGACTAGAAAAAATGAAATATGACTTCAAGCAGCTATTTACATAATGTGGCTTCAAAGTTTAAACCTGGATTTCATCTCTCTTTTTTTTCTTCTTTTTCTTTTCTGATTCTTTTTGGATATATTTAAATACTATAGAAATTATGTTTGTCTGTATCTTTCGAGGTGTATTGTTCCATTTGAAATCGTTTAAAATTTCATTCGGTTTTCATTCTTTAGCATTTTACCTAGTTTATAGGAGTCAATATTTTAAATACCAAATTTTATTCTGTTTATTTGGTACTCCATACTGTTTTCCTGCAGTTCAAATGTCATTATTGCGAAGAAAAATAAGCGGGAAAATCAATAATTTGTATCTTTTGTTTTGATATTGTTGAAGTCCTGATTCCACGGGCAATGCCGTGAGCATACTACTAGTATGATAATAAAGAGGAATGTATTAAAAAACATTTACAGCACAGAAATAACCAAATTTTAAGTCTTGCAGGTATCAAATAGAACATTGTACACATTTGGGCTAATTACATTTTAAAAAAAAATTTTGGTGATAAATAAATATAATTAAATCTTACGAATTCAGATTTTTAGCATTTACATTTCTGGTTTTATAAAAGAAAATCTTTGATAGCATCAGTGGATATTATTAACATTATCAAACCTGAAAGAAAAGTACACCAAAATACAACTCTATAAAAATTTAGTAAAATGGAAATTGAAAAAGTCCCTTACACATTGCTAAATTTAAAAAAAGATGGGGAAAAAAAGTAACAACCTCCAAGGTTTACCAAAAACTAAATCCATAAAAAGGTTATAGATTTAATGTAATTGTTCTACATGTATGATATTTTTTTTTTCTTCTGTTGAGCTGATCAGTGTTTAAATTAAATTTTTCTACTGTTTTGACTATCTGAGACTGTTGTCTTAATTTAGTTTTCAATGAACTTCATCTTAAGAGCAATGACTGGAGGGTAATAAAAAACCCTAAATACAGCGATCCATTGAAGCAGGGCTCCTCTTTTTTACTTTCCTGCATTTGGCTCGCTTAACTTCCGGTCACTTAAAAACCCTCAGATTCTCTCATGATGATAAGAAGTTCAATATCTGCACAAAGTGTAACATAATTGAGACCACTCCGCAACATCTACTTGACTGTGTTGCCTTGGTGTATGATGACCTGCTTAAGCGACCGGATTTCATGTTGGAGGTGATGAAGGCGAACAACCTCATGGATCTGATCTGATTCAGATCAGAAGAATTAGAAAGAAGAACTTTCCTGCATACAAAGTATATAAAGAAAAAGAATTGTAATCAGAAATAAATTTGACCCCTAATTTCGATAAATCTCAATGATTTAGACTACTCTGAGACTGCACCCCCATTTTTGAATTATGTTGTTCTGTTAATCTATCAATGGACAAAATAACTCAAGAACCAAACAAACTAGATGGATAAAATTTGGTATGAAGTCTTTAAAACCAAAATTACAGATTTCTACAGAATTTGTATGAAATCCATCCACAGGGAGTCTCTCTGTATGTTCATTTTTTGTGCATGATGACACAATAACTCAAAAATGCAACAAGCTGGATGAATAAAATTCAGCATACAGCTTTGTCACGAGAATTGTAGAGATCTGTATCAAATTTTGGATCAAATCTACCAAAGGTTTGTTTGACTGTCTATTTCCCTATTCATGTATATGTGAACACAATAACTCAAAAACACAACAAGCTACATAAAAGAAATTTAGCATGCCGTCTTAACACCAAAAGTATAGAACTGCATTGAATTTTTGGTGCAGTCAGTCAGTCAAAAGGAAAAGGTATAAAATGTACACTCAATTTTCTTCTCTATCCTATGAAGCTTAAAACAAAAAAAATGCCATATTTTGTAAGTATACAAGAAAGTCAAGGGGACAACATTCCAGCTGATTCACTTTGCTTTTGCATCCAGGCATCCTTTTACCCTCTCTCTATTGATGATCATGAGTGAATCTTGAAAGTAATTTTAACACATACAATGCAATACAGAAAATTTCCTGATTAAACATATTCCATAGTGGAGTTAAATTCAATATATTTACAATTTTGGACTCTTCTATTTTAACTAAGAAATCACCATCTTGAAATATATAGAAGAGATGAAAAATAGATCATTAAAATAAAATTAAATTATACAGAAATGAAAAATATTGAAAACATTTTCAGTTTTTAGTCTCTAATCAGTCAGTATTAACGCTTTAACTGTCCCGGGTGTACATATATGCTTTACAGAATTTATGCATTAAATGGCCTTGGCCACATGTATTTACAAAATACCTTCCTCTGTAATTTGCACCTAGCCATATAACTACATACACCACATTGGAATGTAATAAATTGACCTTGAACTGGGCTTCGCATGGAACATGTCCATGTCTTAGAATAGGGGAGAGGGACATTACTGTAAAAGCGACAAAAATCTGTAGTTGTAGGATCAGCAGGGGTGTAGTGGAGCCAGCCCCCGTGGACCGAAATGTCGTTCTTGTACTGCTTTTGTTTTGTGTGAGAAATCAATAAGAAAAAATTCTGAAAATGTCCTTAAAACAGCATGATTTTTGTCACCCAGGTTAGAGCATTCTGGCACTGCTTACTTTGCAACTGCACCAATAAGGATCAGGTTGCACTAGGAAGTAAATTGCATAAGATTTTGTTAGCAGTTAAAGGGCTAGATACATAGATATTTTATAATTAAAAGAAACATGCATAATAATAGCTATTTAACAAATTATTTTGAACGAATAAATGCTACTTTGATTTTATTTTAATGTACTTTAGATAACTGTGAATATGAAGAAATATTATTCTCGTTATATGCCTTAAGTGTACTTTTATTTTTATTTGCACTAAATGTTATAGACCTCATTAAAGAAAAAAACAAAAGATAAAGAAGTTCATTTCATACCTAACATGCAGACATCTAATGGATTCACACTAGCTGCATGGACTTTAACTAAAACATCAACACTATTCTTTATTATGGGTATTTGGGCCATTGTATTCAACTGTAGTTTTTCAGGACTTCCATATTCAAATGCTTGCCATGCTTGCATTGTTTTCATACCACATTTTTGTGAAGAATGAAGGAAACGACATGTTGACAACACACCTTTTCTCCAGAGGTGGGATGGATACATGCCTGCAATAAAACAAAAGTTGTATGATTTCCCACATTTAACTTCAGTTACCTGATTTACCTTTTTCCTACAAATTATGAAATGGACAGTTAAATTTGTGAAAACTTGGAATTAGATAATTAGCCATGCATCCTTTAACCTATGTATGTGTAGCTATTCATAAATTATTAGTAGTATTGTCTTTAATTCAATAATTAAAAGGAAATGAACTGTATTCATTTTTAGCATTTTATTAGAACATTCAACATAGGTATATTTAAAAAAGGACTGTGACAAAATTAGCAATCCCTATTTGGTATTGATTAAAGAGGTGAAAATACGATCATCTTCATAAAACCTCATTTAATAAAGACTCAAATTTAGATACTAAATAAGACCTCCCTCGATAGGAAGTAACTATTTTGTCTCCTGCTCAGTAGAGGAGCATCCCTTTTCAGATCCAGCTGTTATGAACTGTTAGCTAGAACTGAGGGGGGGTTTTCTTTTTGCCACCACATGATGAATGACACTGCAAGCAAGACTAAACATGTATAATATAATAACAGGTTGTCATACATTAAGAGGTGGATGAATTAATCAATGCTGCAAAGAAAGTTTTCACATAAATAAGCAGCATGCATAGAGCAATTTCTTTTAACTCACCGACAGTGTACAGTAGAAACAATGAAAATCTATTGAAACAATCATTACCATTTGCCCCATAAGGCAAAAGACAGTTTCAAAAAAAATTGCTCAACTTCCTTCAGCAAAATTTTACATTTAGACTTGCAACATATACTAATGATGTTAATTATTTATTATTTTAATTGTTAAGTTTAATATGCAATTAGGTTCAATGAGTTTAATTTCGCATATTTCCATGTACAGTTCAAATTAATAAATAATAGAATCCTTGATTTTTTGAAAATCAGAGTCCTAATTTCGGACAAGAAAAAGAGACAAATCTGAAAACTGAAGTTGGACAAAGGGAGTATTTCATATAGATAAATTGAATATAGTTTGCCGGAAAAAAGCAAAACTCAGTGAAAAGAATAAAAAGTAAATATAGAAAAAAATACACGATTTTTCATATAGTTACAGTTTCATAACAATGATAGCATTTCTGTGTACACAAAATTATTTATTATCTATTTGGTAAAAATGGGGATAACTTATAAAATAACAATTTTTTAAACAAAATTGTAACATAAAAATAAAACTATTTTCATCTTAACATCATATTATGTGCATTAAGAAAAAAGGGAAACAAATTTATTATTATATACTGACAAGAATAACAAAAGAGCAAGTGATGCATAGCTATGTTATGAACATGCTGGAAATTGGTTTTAGCAAGATTATTTATGTCGAAGGAAAGAAAGTACTTTCTTGATGTTTGACTTAAAAAATTAATGAGAAGCTACTTACAAGCAGAATACTTAAAAATCTCAAAAGTGAGAAAAATAGGACAAAACAATGGCATAATCAATTCTTAAAAATACACAGCTGAAGACAATAAAAATCAACCACAAAAATATTTTTTATTGCTAAGAAACGACTTCTTTTCTTTTTCAGTAATGACTTTATCAGCTTTGAAAAATTAGCTCAGAATCTCCGAGAAAGCCGAAAATACATTTCACTTATATAACATCAAGAAGGTCAAAGATATCTTTATATAATAATATATTTTTAATAATTTTGAGATGCAAACAACTTTAGAAAAGATTCTAAAATTTCTAAGTATAAAAAGCAGTATTGCAGTGGCTTACCTGTATTATGTAAGAGATAATGAACTGGAATCGATTTCGATACGGCTCTCTCGCCTTTCAAACGGAATTCAAAACAAACAAATCAAAACTAACGCAAGTTTGTTTGGTTGCCATTCAGAAATTTCAAATAGCAATATATATAGGAATGCTTATTTATTGCGCTTCGGCCTAGTCCCCTATACAAGTTATGGAAGAGTTTTCTGAATTGTTTATTTGCCTTAATTGCCGTACCTATGTCATTCCGGTGTAATGTTAAGTCAATGAAACCTTCAAAGAGGAAGTTCAGGTTTTTAATATGCATAAACAAACAAGAAAACTCGTCATACGGTGCGTGGTTCGGTCGTCACCTCCGAGATCTATTGGAGCTTAGGATGTGAATATAAAAGAAATATGCAAAATATCCAATATTTAGAAATGGCGTAGCAAGAATAAATGACACCCGGGGTAATGTTATTATTTTTTCGGCTTCTTCATACTACTGACTTTCCATAACCCACACCGACCAACTCATCCATAGGGTTTTGAGTCAACAAGGATCGATGGCCCATACCCAGATAGTAATTTTAGTTTGCAGTAAAGCTGCAGCAATCTTGCTCTGCAAATCTGCAAGCTTGCAACAGGATTGACACGGCAAGAGTGCAATCTTGAAACAAGTTAACGCAAACGAGTTAGTCACCACGCGTCAAATTTGTCACAAGCTTGCCGCGTCAAACTCATTGCAAACTATAACGAAAACAACCACGGATTCGAACACCCGACATCTCGCTTCCTAAACCTCTCGTCTTAACCACTCGGCTAGCTAGATTCTGAGAGCAAAAGATAGATTGCGCTAATAGCGCGATTTATTTTAAACTATTTTCTTGATTTCATTAATTTTTTAAATTGTGAGTTGAGAATATGATTTGAAGTCAAAGAGAGAGCGATTATCGCTAATAACTACGTTTTTCTAGTAGAATGAATTATGAAATTAGGGTTCAAAAGTAATTACTTTTAAAATGGGGCAAAATATAAGTTTATTTTTCAACAAACATTGGCTGCTTTTTAGATTTAATTTTGTTTATGAACGTTAAAATTTCAACATTAAGAAAAAGGCGATATAGTTTTCTTTAAAGTGCGAGTTCTATATTTAGTAAAAAGATGGAGAATTTTTAAAAAATTTTCTATAAAAAAAGTTATTTTTTTACAAATTATCATTGATTTATTGAATTAATAAAAAGAAGGACGGTCTAGGAGATGCCATTAAAAATCGGATGTTTTTTAAAACAGAGACAAAGATTATCTGTGATGTATATCTTTGCAGCGATGCAAACTTGTTTTGCAATCGCGGTGTGAAGCTTGTCATATCAACTTCAAAGCGAACTTGTTTTGGAAGTGGGTTGGTCGATTATGCTTTGTTACTTTGCAGGAAGTTTGCTGCAAAGTTGCCACAGCAAGTTTGTCATGACAAGCTAATATCACGAAAAATCAAACTTTCTGCAAGTATACATGCTATCTGGGTATCTGGCGTTAAAAATTACGTAACTTCCGACACTTTCCACGATTATAGAACCTGGAATATCTATACTCCAACCCACTGACTCTCCAGATTTACACCCCAGATATTGAGTTGCTCGGAAAGTCTCCGCGGAATTTTGGGATAAATGGAAAATATTTTTTTGTATGAAACTAAAGTTTATTCAATGATACATACACCATTTTATTTGATGATGACTTGTCATCTTTTGGGAAGTTTCATTCCACTCTCATAGACACCCCTAGATTTTCACTGAAATACAACTCAAGGTGCTGCAAATTTGGCAAATTTGCTGTCCTCCAGATATTTTCAATTTCTACCACTTAGCGAATTTTGCAAAGAACGGAATAGAGAGTACTTCGAAGTCGCCAAGTCAGAAGTATATGGGTGAGACGTCCCATCAAGCTCCAACAACTTCCACTGGGTGGCAAAAGACACATGTGGTGACAAAGACAAGCGTGATCATGGTGAATAACCACTCCTTTATGATTAACTGATTCTGGGCGCTTCTGATCAATGGCTTGTCTCGAATTGTCTAGCTAGATACTATTTTAGACGAATTAATTGTTTCTTAAGGCAGCAACAGTTCATAAGGTAATGCTCTTCCAATCCCACCAACGGCAAAGAATAATTTTCTGGGAATGAATTAGTCCTTATATTGGTTAATGGCGACTCACTCGAATAATGTCAGGCCCGTTATCATCCATTTCAAAAATTATGTTTTTGAGAAATAAATCGCCCGTAGAAATACGGGCGTTTTAAAGTTTTCTCTTAATTTGTGGGGTTTCCATACATTAAGACCACTTCCAAAGCCAAGTCACGCCAAATGCTCATAAATGGTCGAATTCGACTATGAGTCTCTCTGCTATTTCAAGAGTGGAAATATGTTAGCTATTTGTGATCAGCTCCTTGATTTGGTCGTCATCAACTGAGGATGGCGTGCCGGACTTAAATGCGAAATTTGTTCCGTCTGAACTTCACAAACCATTTGTCCACTGTTCGTTTACATACAGCATTGCCTCGTTAAGTAGTACATACCTTTTTCACGGCTTGAAATTCATTATTGCCTTTATGGTAGTAAAGAGCATTAAATGTCGAAAATGCACTTTTTTCGTTCTCCACGTTTGTACTGACACCGAAGAAACACAATTAACCAAATTTTGTTGATGAATCTACCCAAATATTGGCGAAAGCACCACCTTTCAGAAAACATCTAATTTCGAAGGTCGATAACCGCAATGCAACGTCCCTAGAATGATCAGTGTAAGCTATTGGAAAACGGCGGAGACTTCCGAACAACCCAATATATTGCTAATTACAAATCTAATGTCTCTCACCTATTTTATTTTTCCGTTTGAGTATTTCTTGAAGTGCGGGCCATCATCAAAGTGGAATCAAGAAAGTTTTCACAGTGCCTTCATTCAGACATAAAAAAATTGTCTAGAAAAATTTTTTGACTGCATAACATATTTTTAAAATGTGCCAAATAACTACTTTAAACTGAAATCTTTATAGATTTTCCAATTTTGTTATCGTAAAACAAAATTTCTAGGACAAAAATACGGCAGAGATTATTCTTTTTTTAGTGCCCGTAAAGTGGTCACAAGAAGGAAAAAATTAGAATATTACTTTTCAAAATAGGTTGCAGTGGCCTGCCTAATTTCAGAGACTCTGCTTTGAGGTTCGAGATTCGATTTTAATTGAGATACGCTTGGCCCTGGTATACACTAAATCAACAGACAGGATTAAAATGATTTCAGGTTGGCGTGGCGTTGAAATCTGGAGAGTGGAGTATTGTCTAAGATGCTGTTGTATTTATCTAATTACTGTTTGAAAATACGAGATCACTTTTGAGTCATCTCGAAAAATAACTTTAATCGGACAAATCAACCAGTCTTTGCCAATTTCTATATTCCAAGCTTTAAATTAAATCATTTTCGTAAGTGTATCTGGTATAGCTGGTTATTAATTCACAAGTAATGGGAAATTTGAGTTTCAATCATATCCTTAGAATAAAGCCCGTATCGGCGTTGTACATTAAAAGTAACACAAAGAAAATTTTAACTATCATTACACTTCAAATGCTTGGTGACACTTTAATTTTGGAAACCGTTACGTATCTAGCAGAAGGAAAAAATAACAGGACGGCAGAACAAAGACTAAAACAACATTGTTACAAAAATCGTCCTGTGTATGTACGGTGAAAACAGTCCAACAAGCAGGTAACGGAGAATGCCACTTCATTCTCGAATATTCCGGAAAACACGAAGCGCAGGTAACAGGAACAATAACGCTTGTACAGATTATCAACGCAAACAGACAACAAATTAATAGCAATAGTAGTAACAGCACTTCCAGATTTAGCAACACAAACAGTCAGCAAATGACTAATAATGACAGTAACAGAACTTTCAATACAGCTCGGTGTCTTTCAGTTTACTAGCTCGCACAGCGGATAAACCTCCAAAGAGAGATTCCAAAGACGTTTGCACTCCAAAGGCGATCCCATTCTATCTACACGTTCAAAGTCGATCAAAACACACTACTCCTCTGTGATCCGAGCACGGTCTATTTATAGTCTCCCGACAGGCCGTGACGTCACGTGGAATCATCTGGATAAATCCGGATCTCGGCCCATAAGAGAGATATCAAGAAAATTCTAGCACTTTTGAGATCCAAATTTCGTCGCTAAAGTCCTCAAATTTGTCGCCAAGGTAGGGGGTCGATAGCTCCATTCCCCGGAATTCGCATACATACCCCTCTTCCAAACCATAAGACTAACATTACTGGGAAGCGACTTTGCTTGTTCGTAACAATATGTAGTTAGATGCTAGATGGCATACGCAGTTACATTCGTCATGTGACTGTGACATCACATGAATCGCATCCATTAAAATACAATAATGTTTTAATTACTTTGAAAGACACCACACTTATCCAGCCTACTCAAGAACGTCCATAAGGCCAAGAATATGCCAGCGGCACGCCGAAGGCACCCGGGCAAACTAGCCCAACCCAACATCGCCCCGTCCCATGCTCAGTGGCGGTTTTTCGCACAGGTGCTAGAGGCGAGTGCCTCGAGACCTTGGGGGGGGGGGGCCAAAATCTCTTCGACATACATCTCACTGCGAATTTACACCACTGGGTGTGGAGAGTTGCTTCAAAACAATTTTACGCCTTAGGTCTCATATCAAATTGGCCACTGCCCATGCTGGTTTGTTGAGTAAAATGAAAACCTCAATGGTGTGAGTAGTTACTTACAGACAGAAAGGATTTAAAAATAATTTTTGGAATCGCCCCCCCCCAAAAAAAAACCAAATTAATCACGACAATGAAAACTATCTTCGACAGTATATCATTGTGACAATATTAAGACTAGTATTTCCTGTAATCTATCTTAAAAGAAGAGATATGGAGACTATTGAATAAAAAAGAATCATTTCCAATTTCTGTCGATTGTAATAAAATGATCCAAAATATAGCGAGTGTTACAGATAGAGAATCACTTGCATTGTCACTTATGCCCGGCGATAAAAATTCAAAGAAAATGAAATATTTATAGCTTGATTTACTCAGGAAGGGTTATTTTTCCATGCTTTACCTAGAGGACGCTACACTCTGTCCCAAAGTTTGCATAGAATCTTGTATTTTGCTCTATTTTTTTTTGTATATGATGTATTTCTGATGTAACTTTCTGTATAGAATATGTTACGTCTAGTAAATTGAAAAAAAAAAACAGTTCCTACCCATATATTTAATGCCAATTTTTAAATCTGTAGATAAACTAAATAACCAATTCCCAAAGTTTATAGACAAATGCAATTTTATGCAAATAGGGTATCGGTAATCATGATCTCGATCTGGAGCCCTAAAAATACGTTGTATGAGGAAGAAAACATCTCGTTTGTTTGCGTTCAAGATACCTAAGCATGCAGCTCTCTAATGAGCAGTGAGAAATTCTGCATTTGAAATTGCTCTGTAAGACTGTTAGAAATATTGAAACTTTTAAATCGTTTCTAAAAGCATGATTTATCGTGTATTAACTCGTAAGACGCCATATAAGCAAAATCTCTGTTACGAAGACCTCGTGTGATTCGGATATTCGCAGTGATAGACAGATAAAAAGAATGGTCAGTCGAAAATGAGTACGAATCTGTAGCCTGGTTGCAAATCTCAACAAAAACACCTGTTCTGGACGAATTATAGAATCTTGGTTATATGATCCACGCAAAATGGATCCGCCGATTACCACTCTCAAAGCTTCATCATAAAAAGAATTGGACAATGGGCTCGTAATCATATGACCATATGGTGATAAATGGATGCTATCCTTTCAGTGATGAAAGAAAATGGAGATCGATGGACCCGACGGAATAAAAATATGGCATGATTTACGAAAGAGCATCAGGAGCTTTTTCAGTAGGCAAATGGTGTGGTGGATCTGTGATGGTGTGGACGGCTTTCAGTTGCTCTTAACGTAGTCAATGAAGGTTTGTCCTTTTAGATGGCCAGTGAATTCTCCTAAATACAGTGAAACAGTAAGAAAATCAATTATGCCATTTGCAGAAAACATGGAACAAATGTGGTATATCAGCAATTGATGCCCCCATCCATACCTCCAATGCTACAAAAAAATTATTTAAAACTCGAAAAATATTATTGTTCTTGAGTGGCCACCGATGAACCTCTGATCTAAACCCAATTTGAAAATGTGTGGGGCAATTATGTCTCGGAAGGTATATGAGAATGGAGGGCATATTCCAGTGAATGTCAGCAAGACAGCTATTGAAAGCTGTATAGCTCAACTTGGAACCAGAGATTTACAAACCTTAATTATATCGGATGGAAAAACGTGTATAAATGTCATACTGAGAAATGGAAAGAGTTCAAACTATACAGAACATTTATTGGGCACCTTTGTTAAATATATATCTATAACCTTTGGGACACCTAATATCCCTTGCTATATAATTGAAAACTAATGTTGTTTTTTCTAAATATTTCATTGAATGCAAGTCGCATAAGGTTTGAATAAACATATTTGTATGGTAGTGTTATTATGCATACCTTCCGTTTTGCAAAAACTATGTTTTACTAGATTCTATAAAGCTTGGACAAGAGAGTAACATCGATCCAAAATTAAATTTATTGCTAATTTTTCACAAAATGTCTAACAGAAGCGAAATTTCTTCTCTCATTTTAATACATCAACAGTTGGCCAAGGTACGTCGTGGCCAAGATGTAGTCCTTCCTTATTATAATAGACTGACATACAGTCAAAGCTTTGTTGGATTTGATCAAAATTGGATATAGATAAACAATTAGAGAGGCATATATGTCAGATCCATCTAGATCAGCGTTCAACTTTTTTACTCCTGTACCCCTTAATTCCCTTTTATTTCGAATACCCCTATTGTTAGCAATGGCGCTGTATTAAAGTTAAGCAGTTTACTAATTTTTGAGGTCATGCATTCGTGCAATATGGTTGATGGTGGGCAGGCTAGCAGACAATCAATTATCAGTCAATTACTAGGTCTCATTACCCTTCCTTTTTCCTATTTCGTGAATAGGTTGTCGAACTTGAACAAACATTCTACAAAATGAAATTCTAGATTTCCTTCATTTTCTTAATGCTTATGAATTGTGGGGCCGCGGTGGCCTGGGTAAGGTTCCGACCTCGGGGCCGGAGCGTTCCAGGCCCAAAACCGATTCCGCGAAGAACCGCCGTGAAAGCGGGTCCGGTGCATGCCAAATCCGTCGGGCCAAGGAAGTTTGAGAGAGGGCGAGATGTGGTCCTCGCCATCTGAACGCGGCTCAAAATTGCGAGATCTGTCCAAATAGTCTCTTGTTGCTTCAAAAGGACGTTAGCATAACTAAACTAAACTAAACCTTATGTTTGCGTTTCCGTCCGTATTAAGATCACTTTCTTACGGCAATAACTGGTCTGACCGTGATTACTCAAGGTACCACAGGTTGGAATCTTTTGATCTGTGTCTTTAATCATTATATTTTGAGTTATCGTGTACACATACACACTTGACAGGCACACAGACAGACTTTCCATGACAGATTTGACCTCTGATGCATATCAAGAAGTTTTAAAATACCAAATATACGTACCAAATTTACTGTCTAGCTTTATTCCCTCTGAGTTATCGTGTTCTTCGCAGACAGATTGACAGACAAATACAAGTTTTATCTTTCTTTACACCTTTAATGTGGCCTGAGAATAGTGGTGTGAACAGTTTAAAGTGTAAATTGTGGGAAATCACTTCCCTACGATCTATTTGAGGGGAGCAACAAAGTGTTGTAAGTTGGGGAAAACGTTAAAGACTGAACGTAAATGCGAGATAACACTGATGAAACTCTCTGAGTCCAAGGTGCGTCTTGGTGGCGCTGTGCGCTACTTCCAATTTTTTTTTAAATATTTACTCCCTCTGTCAATTTTGAACTAAGGATAATTTGCGATAGCAATAAGGAGCGAGAAAATATCTCAAAAGTTTCATCAAGTCATCATCACTGTCTAACCTTGTCTTGCTATGTGTGATGCTGTGTGTTTCATTTTGTGCTCCCTTGTTCCTATATGTTGTTGACACCAAATCTATATATATATATAAGAGGAAAGATGTGTTTGTTTCTTAGTGTTTTGCTCTTATGCATGCTCACACCCGCTGGACTTATGACGACCAAATTTGGCACAGTGATGGATCAGCACAGGAGGAGGTAACGCTCAAAAATTATTTTAAAATTCGAATTAGATTCTTATTTATTTAATTAAATAACGAAAATTAAGCTTTTTAGACGTTTTTCACCAAACTTCTGAAATACTTATGGTACGAAAATTATTTTACATCCCCTTAAAGAGCAAACAAATTCTTTTTAATGTTGCTAATTTAATTGTTGACATAATTCTTTCATGTTAAACCAAATTGCAACAATGCTTTTATTGTTATAAAAAAAATTCAAACTTGTAATACTGTTTATCCAAATCCTCTATTCACGTGTTTTTACCACTGTTAAAGCCATGAAAATATTGCATTTTTGGTCAAGGTAGACTTTACTTCCGCTGTTATTTCGTAGAATGCACTTAACTTCCATTTTCATTTCTGTAGCTCTTATTATGCACTCAAATATCCAATGACGTTAGTTTGCCTACTACGCGATGAGTTTCAGTTTGACTTTATTTATAGTATTAATAGAGAGATATACTTAGTTTCTATTCCCCCAACTGAGGTTAAAAGTATTCTTTTTGTTCAAGCATTCTTCTCCAGAGAAATTCTTTCGAGTGAGAATTAATCAAGTGATTTTGACTTTCTTTGTCTGATTTATAAAACATTTTATTTAGAAATCCTCGCAGTAACCAAGTTATACAGGTAAGTATATATTTGTATATTGTAAATCTGTATTATATTTAACTATAAATTGTTTAAAATAAATGTCTTTTTCTGAATTTTCTCGCATTTTCATTCAAACCATATACTGTATAGGGTGATAAAGGCTATATTTGGAACTTTAATTCAACAAGAATAGATACAAAGAAGATTTATGTTTTTGGGGAAAGTTGGCGACAATATTTTAGGGGGAAAAACAAACAGGACGCCGGTATACGAAAAAATATGGATCCCGAGCAACGCCGGTTTTCAGACTATTAATTATATATTGCTTTCGCCGTAGATATGCCGTAGACTGAATGTTGTTCTCGAGTCCTTTTCTGACAAGTAAGAGCAATATTTTGATTTTAACACTAACTGATATTATGCTGAAATGTTCAAAGTATTATCAAATACTGTAATTTTAGAAAATTCCTTTTCGGACACGGAAAGGTCTAAAATCGAAACTTGGAAGTCAGAATGCTCAGAGGACGATAACACTTTTTATATTTCGTGTACCAGAGAGTTAAAATGGATTACGATTTACATTCTGTACGCACATCACTATTTTTCTTTTCTAGCGTTTCTAGCATAATGTATCCCTTCGAAAAAATTATATTTTCTAATCATCTTTCAATTTAAAAAAAAGAACGGAAGGCTTCTCTATATATAATTTCTTGAGATTTTATGCTCTTAAAACTTGCATACTCTGATTAAATGTTTCATCTTATTATTTAATTTATGAAATTATTTAAAATTAATTAAAGTAAATTATTATTTCACGATATATTCTTTAAAAGTTTCACATCGAAGGAACCACGGAAAAGCAAAGATGAAGATTGTTATGATATCGCAGTTTAAATAATTTTGTCTAAAAAATTTAATCACATATCGACATATTCACGCCAGCGGCTCTTAAACTGCGATACCAAGTGGGGTCGTATAAAAATATTGGAAGAGGGGTTGCGACAACTCAACAAAGCCTTCTTTAGATTCTTCAGCCTTTATAAGTGTTAGATTGCAATAATTGCACTGACATCTTTTTCGGTTTTGCAGTATTTTTAATTATTTAATTCTTCGCACCAAAGTTTCTTTTCATCTCTGGCATCTTTGGCAAATTTTGAAATTCAAACGATTTTTTTTTAGCGTTAAATATCTAAATTTTTCTTAATTATTTACTTTGTATCTGATTTAAATAGTATTTGTCTTAACTTTTGTTGTTGTTTCCATTATGTCTCAACTTTATTAATTTTTAATTTTAAATTTTTTAAGGACCATTTCCTCGCCATCTTGTTGCGGATGAATTAGATGTTTTAGGTTTTGGCGTTCTTCACTGGAGGCGTTTTTCCGTTATGTAATTTGATTTTTCTTTGTGCTCGACCGACGAGAGTGGTTGTGTAGCTGGGGCCCCAGGGCCTTTTGGACTCTGGAGGGCCGTTAGGGCCTTCTGGGTGCTAGCCATTGCTGAATTTTCTGTGTCTTGAAGAGGTGAAGATGATTGGAATCGCCAGTTTCTTTTTTCAACTTTTTCTGCAAGTTTTTTGTAGATTTGTTTATAGCAGTGCAATATTCAAATATACAACGCTTCGTGTGCAACGATAAATGTACGCCAATCTATGTGATTCAGTGAAAATTCAGATATGTGAAAAATATACAAAGAATGTTCCGTTATATTGAACGAGATCAATATTGCTGAAAATGTCGTAAAGGTGCGAAATGCATACCGCCAACAAACTGGTGAACTTTCTGTGAATTTAGATCTACAATTTCGGGCCG
>BGPR01007191.1:0-24957 GCA_013235015.1 Araneus ventricosus | reverse complement strand
TTGTATTGTGTCTGTTGCAGAACACGAAACTCACGAGAGCAACAAGTGATAGAATGAAGTTGTTTGCTTGTAGTCTTCAGTGGAGGATCTTGGCATATGAGGGCCACAGGCGCGAACACTTTGTAACTGCCTCAAACTTAATGTCGTAAATTCCTTGTCGACTAGCAGTGGGTTGTTCGAACAGATTTGAGGCCCCTCAGGGAGGCATGAGGCGAGCGCCTCATACTCCAAAAGACATGCCAAAGCTAAGAGAGATTGCGCTATGTCTGGCGCTCACCGATGAAAAGACTTTATTCGTGTTCCTACGCGTCGCGTTACTTCTTCTCTTAGAATTCGCCACAACCATAGATCGGGTGTTTCTACGTGTGGCCAAGTTTCGTTTCAAAGCAAAAAGAGAATTTTTGCTGATTCTTTGTTTTGCTATTACATTGTTTTTAAGTATAATTTTGTATTATTAATTAAAGGAAGCCCGAAAAATCAATGTAGAAACTTGCACATATATTTAAAATTTATACAGCAGAAGATTCTAGAAAAAAAGAATGATTCAAACCATGCTTACATGTTAGTTATCTTGGAAATAAGGATACATAATCTTTTCAATATTAAAAGAGAATTTCATTGAAAAAACTAAAATATTTACAATGAATAATGCTCGAATAATAATCGAATTCAACTCAAATTTTAGAAATTATATTTCAGTAAAAACTTTTCACTCTTCTAATACGGGAGTTTTGGCAAGTTAAGGCCATATGTACATTAGAATTTTATTACTGTATAACCGGAGCTTATATTCTTATACTAAATTTTTTTTCTAGCTACCACTTATAATATTTTCTTGATGCAAATATTGGATAAACTTTCGCATACAAATGAATCCTTAAATCTAGAGATTAACATTTGTGTTTTATAGATACGAATAAGTGTCATATATATCGTATTTAACAAAATGTAAATAAATTAGATGTCATGAAAAGAAATCCAAATCCCAATGTCGTCTTAAAAGCAACTGAATCATAAATGAGAAGCAAATTCCAGTTGGAATCACACGAGCAATGTAACTGAACGGGCTAGATAATTTTCGAAGGCAACATTTTGCCTATTCTTTCAGTTCATGAGATCTCACGTGAATTTTTTTAGTTAGCTAACACGTCAGAAAACGAAATATATATTTCACATTTTTCAACTCTGGCTCTAAATTTCATAGAGCAAAATAAGTTTCAATGAAAGAATTTTAGATTTTTGATATTAGCGCTGTTGTGCATTATTTTCTAAAGCTGCAGCTGTTTTTATGTGTAAATTTATGTGAATTGTTCTTTCAGTCATTTTGTGTGCATCTTTATCAAAATATATCATTTGTAATTTCATGGCAGTAAAACTTAATCTTAACAATTATTAAATAAACAAAAAATTAAATTCTAATTTGAATCTGTTTTAATTTTTCTAATTTGATATCACAACGTGAAATATACTACCACTGTATGCAAAATGACTTAAAATAGTAGCTAGGTTTTTCAGGTCTGCAAAGGTAGGTGATTTATATAAGTATAGCTTGAATTGCTTATTAGTGTGTTATATATTTCAGTACCCAGAATTAATTAAATAATTGTTCATTATATAATAAAATTTTAACATTGGGTACCTACTTTGCATTAACTTTTCATAATAATCCTAGCTACCCCATCCAATAATAAGCAAAAATAACTTTAAAAAATTGTCTCGACTGAAAAGTTTTCATTACAAATTTCCAGGTAATTACATTTAACTATACTTTTTAGTTAACCATTAACTAACACTTATATTTTTTACTTGAGGGTCGTTGAAAAATTTGTCCGATGGAAAGGGAGTCGAGATTTGAAAAAAATTACGAGCTCCGTTCTAAACTGTCCAGAGATTTAATAATTTAAAGAAATCCTGGGTGGTTGGACTTAACTTGATTGTCTGATCAATTTCTGTTCTTAAAACTCTATGAACTCAAAATAATACAGGTCGTTAAATGCATTTTCTATGGAAATTCTACATAGAGGGCTTTTTAAGAAAACTGAGAATTTTCAAACAACTGTATTCTGTGGTTCTGTTTATCATTTTATCTCCCATGAAAATTATAGGTATTTCAAATTGCCTGAGTCCACATTTGCTGAAATAAAATATGTCGAAAGGGTTCTATTAAGGAAATTTCATGCCTGTTCTTGCTTGTTTTTAAATAATGTAGATAAATAGCAATTTCTCTTCTCTAATTACTTGTTAAGAAAACACATACACACATATATACACAAAATAAGTTTAATATTATCTTTATTTTCATAACAGCTAATCTTATTAAAGCATTAATCTGTAATGAACATCTTTTTGAAATATCAGCATTCGTGGTATACAATATTTACATTAATTACATTCAATCAAATAGTTTTTCGGAATTTGAATGTTCATAGAGCTCTGGTGGAGTGAATAGTTTATATGGCTAAGTAGCTCCATTTCCAGTTTTTAGAGGATGTCCTTATATCGAAATTTATGTGCTTTATGCAGCTGATTCCTCCTGTTCAGCATCTGATGATCCAGAACTCTGAGATTCATTCGGCTGAGTGCAGAATCTCCATCTGAGGCAGAATCTCCACCTGATCGGCATCGCTCCCATCTGAGGCAGAATCTCCACCTGAGGCAGAATCTCCACCTGAGGCAGAATCTCCATCTGAGGCAGAATCTCCACCTGAGGCAGAATCTCCACCTGAGGCAGAATCTCCACCTGAGGCAGAATTCCACCTGAGGCGTTCTTCAAGAGAGGCAGAATCTCATCTGACGGGTTCTTCCAGAGAGGCAGAATCTCATCTGAGGGGGTTCTTCGGAGAGCAGAATCTTCATCTGAGTAAGTGGTTCTTCTCAGGAGAGGCAGAATCTTCATCTGAGGCGGGTTCTTCAGGAGAGGCAGAATCTTCATCTGAGGCGGGTTCGTCGGCTGAGGAAGAGTCTCCACCTGAAGCAGTTACCTCGCTTGAAGAAGACTCGTCACCAGAAGAACTGCTATCATCAGGTACTTCAGGTGCAGCGCTACTAGCTGGCTCTTCAGGAACCTCTGGCGCGGCACTGCTAGCCGGCTCTTCAGGAACTTCAGGTGCAGCGCTACTAGCTGGCTCTTCAGGAACCTCTGGTGCGGCACTGCTAGCCGGCTCTTCAGGAACTTCTGGCTCAGTAGACGTCACTGGAGGTTCAGGAGCAGCTGTGGTTGGAGGAGGTGGGGGTGCTTGACAGATTCCGTCGTTCTAATTCAAGACATTTAACAATGTTAAAAGTGATTATAAAAGTGTTGATGGATTATAAAAGATTGCATCGGGTCATATTTATGCATATTAATATTATAAATTTGTATATAAATAAGATACTATATCAAGGAATCAAGTTTTTAAATTCGGGACATGGAATTCATTAGTTATATTCAAAACTTTTGAAATTTGAAATAAGTCATCGTTATATTAAAGAATGTATAATCTAATTTTCTGAAATTTTAATTGCTAAATAAATCGAAAAGATTTTTTTCTCTGGAATACAAATTAAAAAAAAGCCAAACTAACGATTACTTTGAAATAATCGTTGTATGTGATAACATTAAAAAATTTCAGTTAATTTTTGCAGTACAAGACAAACGAGAAAAGAAAAAAAAAACACGTATGTCCAAATATACAGAATGCAGTCAATTTGCGGGACTTCACAGTCACACGGCAAACGTAACTGCGCATATTATCGATTATCTAACTAAAAATCGATTATCTAACTTATTATCGATTATTTAACCTTACGACATTCTCTTTTGGCTGCATTATACTTGACTAAAAAGTGAGTAAGGTTTTTCACATCATTTGCTCAAAATCAGTCTTAAATAGTTTTAATAGTTCTTTACATGAAACTTGTTTCTAATACAATAAACTTAGTTATATACTGAAAAACTAGTTGATCCCGCGCAGAGCATCTGTGCTCGGTTATACAAATACCATGATTTTCCTGACGCTTCTAGAGCCAAACTGGCGATTCAGCGCTGCAAGAAAATTTCCCAACACAAAAAAGACGCCAAGTGGTGTGCGCATAACAGAAAAGTAACCAATGAAAATGCTCACAATAGTAAGTTCCATGATTTTCTCTTCAATTTGTGATTTGACACGGTTTGATCTTCGCTGATTTAAACTATTTTGACGTTGATTTAAACGTTATCTGGCTCGCCTGAGCCCATCTGCTTCATTTCTAACTGATCTCTTTTGAATAATGTCATCCAAAGTTTCATTATATTCCAAGAAATATTGTGAATTCTACATCTTTAACTCATTTTTATTCGAGAAAAAGTTATTTTACACCAGAACGAGATTATCTAACTAAATACTGCCTTACGATGTGTTCTATGGTATCGCATTCTTTTTGGCTGCATTATACTTGACTAAAAATGAGTAAGCTTTTCAAATCATTTGCTCAAAATCGATCTTAACTAATTTTAATAGTTCGTAGCACGAAACTTGTTTCTAATACTATAAACACAACTGAATAGAGAAAAATGGCTCGAAGAGAAAATATTACCTTTTTCACTTGGACACAAACTAATCCCTCTGCGCATGGGCATGTTTTGCCTATATACATGTCCCCATACAATGGAATAATTTTGTCGGCAACCTTGCATTTCCCTCCTGAAAAATAAGTAGCAAAATTTTAGTTCATAGACTGTTTATTGACTTGTCTTAGATACTCCTTTGAGTAGCAGTACCAATGCATATTTCTTCAACCAGAGTGTTAAAAAGGGATCTTGTGAAAACCTGGGTAATTTAAGTATAAAGAACTTTTTTAATTTGGCTACAGAATTAGACTGTTTACGCTCTATAGATATTAGTATTATTTGCTTGCTATCTTTCCAAAAAATTATTTTCTTCAAAGATGGAGGACCTTAGGACATAGGAACATAAAGTCATATTAAAGAATTTCATAAGCACATATGGAAATAGGTATTCTGTAGCGCGTTTAAAGAATGGAGGAATCTTCTGATGCAATATTACTGGCTGATATACCTGGCGTTGCTCGGCATAAAAATATTTTTATGTCTAAGAGCTTATAACACTATGAACATAATAAAACAATTTTTCGCTGCAGCGTTTTCCGTTAATTTTTGTTCGGCTTGTCCCGTGACGTCTGACTCCTCGAACAACAGTTAAACCCTTCCCTTCTTTATGTCTCCGTACTTCGAACCACCAGGAACAAGCCTAGCAACCCTTTGTATTCCATTTTTCCCTTCTCATCATTGTTAAGGCGACAACAGAAGTTCCTTCATATCCATTTATTGCCATTACCTGAAGCACCATTCTCTTCTTTTTCGTGCTTGTGTGCCTGAAGGGAAAAACATCTCACGGTGTTCCTTTTTTCCCCTAGATCCTCAACCTTCGATAACCTCAATGTGTGTGTGACCTTGAATTTCCTTGAATTTAATTTTATACTTCAATTTAAAAATTTATATTTATATAGAGGTAGAACTTTTCTTTTTCGCTCTAGAATTCTTATTAATGCTTAACATTTTATATTAAGTAAAAAATAGATTTCCTTAATATAAAAATTAGAAAGGTGATAAAACTAGGAAACTATTAAAAATGTTTAACACCTGAAATACGAAAATATATTTTGTGCATAATTTGAACTAAAAATGAGTGGAAATGAGTTGTATATCAGTATACGTATGTGTAGCAATCACCAATTTTCTTTTTTTTGTTTATAGTAAATATTTCTTCATAAGCTTGAGCCTTTTACGTTACACAAATTAAGATAATTTGGAATCAGTGGTTAAAATTGTATAATAATAATTAAAGCAATAAATGAAGAAATAAAGTTATTTCTTAAGTTATAAGAGTGAAAACCAGTTGAAATGCTACTATGTATAATTTATGTAAAGAGAGAAACAAGAGACATTAAATTATTAAATACTTAAAATTCGAAAGGAGATTATTCCCAATTTTCCTTTACAAAAATATACAGACATGCTGAATGTATCATAACATTATTCAGAAAAGTTTTTAAGTAAAACATACCAGCAGGTGTCAAAGGTAGGCAACTTCCTCCGGCAATCCCCATCCACTGGAAAAACGGGAGACCAACGCAGCACTGCCCAGCAGCACATGCTGCCTGCTCAGCACAGATCTTCGCCAAGGCTGCCTGTAAAAAAGTATTTATCGTATCACATGAATGCAGCATTTCTGAATCTTCTTTATTTTTTTCACACAGGAATTTAATTGACTGGGGGATCCTAACTAATCTCTACTCATCTACTTATTTTTGCTGGAAATTTCGTAATCGGAACTCGTTGCTATGAGTTTAATAGGTTTCGTAATGGAGCTATGTCGAAAATGCTATTTCTCACAAAGTCACTTAAATTGTTGTAGATCCTAACAAATCTCTATTCATCAACTAACTTTTGCTGGACTTTTCGTAATCGGGTCTCGATGCTTTGAGGTTAATGGTTTTCGTAATATGGTTGTGTTGAATGCTATTTCTTAAATTGTTGCGCTTCCTAATTAATCTCTGCTCATCTACTTAATTTTGCTCAATTCTTTTATAATCGGGCTCGTTGCTATGAGTTTAATAGGTTTCGTAATGGAGTTAAGTCGAATGCTATTTCTCACAAAGTCACTTAAATTGTTGTGGATCTAACAAATATCTATTCATCTACTTATTTTTGCTGGACTTTTGTAATAAGGATTCTTTGTTATTAGTTTAATAGGCTTCGTAATGAAGGTTGTTGAATGCTATTTCTTTCTTAAATTACTGTAGATACAGACTATTTCTTTTTTCTTCTTCTTACTTTCATTAAAGTTATTTAGTTTCCGGGCAAGTTCATAAAAGGGTTTGTTTACATAACATAAATAAAACTATAAAACCCATGTGCAGGCAAGTCATTTCATAGAAACACGAATCCTTTCTTGCGATGTTTGAACTTCATGAATATGCTTAGCTTATTTAATCATTTCGATTTAAAGTTATAGAATTCCAATATTATTTCTCTACTGATTGTCGTAAGCTATAATTGAAACCATAGATAGCTCTGCCAAAACCTTCTCTATTATTATTTATTTTTTAACTACTAAAAATAGTAATTAATTTTACTGAAATAAAATAAATTATTAATAAATAATTTATTAAAATATTTATTAGAATTAATTAATAAATAATTTATTAAAATATTTATTAGAATTAATTAATAAATAATTTATTAAAATATTTATTGTAATTAATTACTAAATAATTTATTGTAATTAATTACTAAATAATTTATTGTTATTAAATCTTAAATTATTTTTTAAATTTAACTTTTAAAAATAATTTAAGCTTAATTAATTTTAAAATTAAAGCTTAAATTTAAATAAAAAAATTAAAATATTTAAAATTTAAAATCTGTTGGGTTTTGGTTGGGTAATTGGTTTTCTATTGATTTGGAAATTTTATTAATTTCGACCAAATTCATCTAAGAAGAGATAAACGAAATATTTTAATTTCGCATTTTAGAGATGACGTCAATCTCCTGTTATTACATTTAGCGAACTTTTCAACCATGACTGGAAGTTTAAGCAATTTATGAATTTTACGATTTCGTTTTTCCCAATTCCTAAATTAACCTCACTTCTCTTCAGAGACTAAAAACGTTCATCCACACTATTTTCAAATTATTTAACGGTTATCTTGTCGTTTAACTCCAGTCTGGAGATTTTAAATTTTTTTTCAGGTCCTGAATTGAAATTCCTTAGTCCTTAGTCAAATTTAAATTAGCTCAGATTTGGTGAGGCTAATTTATGTTGAAATATTTTGGGGTTTGGTTAGGTCCCACCCAAAGAGGAATTTTTTGCATTTATTATTATTAATATTTATAAATTTGGTAGACTGACATTTCTAAACTGTTTAATCTATAAGGTAAGGTAATTAGTAAGTCCTAAGTAAATAAATTTATCATATACAAAGTCCTTGTTGTCGAGTGTAATCGATTTCAGAGATGTTTCTGACGAATTAAGAAGTTAAAGCATTCCCTAATTATTATCAAAATCGCAAGGAATAAAATAAAAATAAATAAATAAATAAAATACATCCAATTTTGTAATTTGGTATCTGGTTTAGATGCGTTAAAATAATATTCTTGATAGAAGTTCTAAAACGCATCGAGAAACAAAGTGAGATGGTGCCAAATGGTGCGTGAATGTGCCAGCTCGTTTGTTTGCTCATGTATGCATGCTACTGGCTAACTGTGAAGGCTAGCAGTTTCTCGGGCTGCCACCATTTAGCTTCAAGTTTAGGAACTTCTGGATTTACTGTTAGCCAGTAAAGAGCTCATGTTTGCATAAATCGTATCACAAACAGACTAATACAATCTTACCTTGTCCTACAGTACGGTAAAAGCATTCTTTTAAAAAAGTCCATTAGAAATTTTTAAGGTTTAGCAAGAATGTTTTACTAAAAAATAAATTGCCTTTTTGTTAAAATGTTCGAAAAATGGCAAATTTCACTTCCTTATAGTAAAGATTATTTTACTTTCGACATATGAAAATGGAAAGTATTGCCATCGTCAAAAATCACTGATCTCGAGATTTTGATGAATCTCCGCATTTCCACATTTTAGATTTTCCTGAGAACGAAAATAAAAGAGAATAATTGATACCTGTGAACGCGATTACAGGCGAGAGCAACGAGCTTGTTGGATTAAAGTTGATATGCGGTCTTTACTCCAAAACTGTGGATCTTTATCAAATTTTGGACAAAATCTGTCCAAGGGAAATCTGTCTGTTCGTCCATTTGGTATGTATGTCATGGTAACTCAAAAAGTCAGAAAAAATTCTTCTCTAAAAATATTTTCCGTTTCGTTTAAGAGGAAGTTTAAATATACGAGAAAGTCGAGGTTAGAGCAATTTCGCTGGTTTTACAAAGTTACAATTGCAACATTTATGGATTTTTTTTATTTAAATTAGATTTATGTGATTTGATAAGGTTTAGGTTGTTAAGTAAAATATATTAAAAACCTTAAAATTACACATATATTAACATGAGCAATACGGTTGATATTATTAAAAAAGATGCTTTATCTTTAAAAATATTTTTACTATTCATTTAATAGTAAGCATAACGTAATAAAATAGCTTTCAATACATTCCCTTTTCAAACAAAATTTTACCAGGAGATGAATATTACCCCAAACTCGTATACGAATTACCTGAGCTGAATATTTAAAATTAAATGAAATAATCTTTAAATGTATAATACACTGTTACTTACCGTTATAGCACAGGAGAAGAACGCAACAAACAAAAAAGCTTTCATTTTGATCCAAAAAATTTGGCTACCACAACAAATCGAATAAATGCTTTTGATTTCGGAACTGACTGCCTTCCACAACTGTTCTCTTCTTAAATATCACTTTTCCTCCCGGAATTTTCTAAATTATCTAATCTGCAGCATCCTTTTTTTTATTTATTTTTCAGATTTAAGATGAGAAAGATATGCAAGAGCCCCACGGTCGCAATGTTTGGTAAGACCATTTCTTGTTGCAGTGAGATAGTAGGGTATGGAGAAAAGAGCTTATCTATTTACATCAGGCGGTTAAGAGATAACGATGAACTTGGAAGTAAGTTATTTTATGACAGTTGCAACGTGCAAAATTTCAAGAAACACCATTGTTTACACTTTTTCCTCGAGCTAAAAATTTACAACTTTTAATCATTGAAGACTTTTTTATCTCTTATTCCGGGTACAAACTAAGGTTAGTTTGTTGAAGGAGTTAAAAAGAGAAGTTTCAAAAATGCTGGAGTGTTTTATGGAGGATATATTTCGTAAATATTGAAATTTTACCAAAATACGTAGATGCTAAAATGACTGTTGGTTGCAGTGATAAGAGACGTTAGTAAAGAAATTCAAAACAAGGCGATTCAGTTAGAACACATAAAAAATGAAACTCCTTGAGGAATACAGTCGACAACTCTTTGAGTTTTGAATCTACTTTTCGATTAGTCAATATGTCAGTGCTGAGATATATAATCCCAATTACCAACTGAGACCAAATTGAATTCTTGCAACACCTATTTTTAGTGATGTCACTTTTTCCACTTTACATAGTTCACATGCTGCTAAATATCAGGTTTTTTTATGCAAAAATGGACTTTTACTTTTTCTTTTAATTCTAAAAATAGCAAATAAAATGGAACTAAAAGTAATTTTAAAAGATAAAATTTGCAGCTAATGAATTTTAGATGGTTTCTAATGCACTTATGACTGGTCGCTCTAATTTTACTTAGGTTAGCATATCTAGCCAAGCCAATGAGCCAAGGATTCATGATAAAGAGGAAGTATTGCATTTTCTCTTTGGCTAAGTACCTGAGATAAAGGTCTGAGCTCCTACATAGGGGGGTAGGCTGCATTACTGGAGGACTCTCAGGTGCCCCAAATTTGTGTTTCGCTTGGAGAAAAATCAAGGAAACCTCTAACAGCCAGTCCATTTCAGCAACAAGTAACGAGCAATTTGTCGCTAAAGTGCATATCTGTCTACCTATTTTTGAATAACGCTGGTTAAGCGCACGGTCAGAGGATAGATCTCACAACCCTCTGCCTCCGACTAATGTTCCTCAACCACGCTACTTATTGCCAAATTGGACTGGCTGTTAGAGATTTCCCTTGTCCATGTCCATTCAACCGGTTCTGTTGCCGTAATGGCATCAGGCACGTGGGCATGGGGCGCCGTTCTGATGAGATTTCCCTGATTTTCCTCCAAGCGAAACACAAATGTGGGCCACCTGAAAGTCCTCCAGGAATACAACCTACACCATCTACCTCCGATTGATGTTCCTCCGCTCCTCAAATGCCTTAACTCACTAGGACACTGGTGGGCAAACTTTTAATCAAATCTTATTATTACACTAGAGAAGAAGCATTTTTTCCTAATACTGACAACCATCATGCATGTTAAAATGTAGGGGAAAGTGGAATAAAATTGGGTAGCTGAGGTTCAAAGGCCTGTTGGAGCTAAAATATTCGACAGAGAGCTTGTCAAATTTTATTAAAATATTCATTGTTTATCGGAGTACAATATATCTTTCCAGGAAAGTCACAGTTTCATTACTTTTTTTTATCAATGATTTTTATATAAAATAAGTCAAACTACTCGGTTTTACCTCACTAGTGGGGTAAAACCGGTACACACGTTAACGTTATGGGAAATTAGGAAAACTCGATTTTCAGTGAAAAAGCTGCAATCGTTTTTATTTTATATGACAATTTAAAAATATATGTTACAAAATTCACATGTAAAGCAGTTGTCTTCTTCCTCCGCGCCATTGCAGCTTTCGTGGGCACAGCTAAGACAGTTTTTAGATTAGATTAACCGTTCTTCTTTATTTAAATTAGAAAAGTCATCATTAAAATATATACAATCAACGTATGGTGTGTTTTTATCGCCTTCATCGGAGGAATCATCAATACTGACTGTCCCGGTCTTGTGCAACTTGGAGTACCTGGTTTTACCCCGAATTCAGAGGTTATGAAAAACGAAATAAAACAGTGCAATTATTGGAGTAAATCCCTTATTGTTTGATAGGTTATAAATCCTTAGTAAACGTATAATAAGCTGAACCAAAAATGGTTTTTAAAAGTGTGATGATATTTTAAGTAAGGATAGTTTAAAATGAAACGAACATTAGAGAGTCGACGTCTTAAAACAAATAAACCTTCACAGAAGCAGTGAATTCAACAGCTACAACACACCACTAGGACTGTTCCTTTTTCTTGACTAGTAGAGTGTAGTTCAGTATCTGTCCGCTAGAAAGAGGAACTAATATTGCCAGAATCAAGGGTACCCGGTTTTACCCCACTCTCTCCTAAGTAATTTTAAAATTAATTTGAGGCAAATATTAGATTGAATCATTAGACGTAATCGGTAGATGCTGCAATTATATATAATCATTACATAAAGATTAAAAAAGTCAGAATCATAGATATTTATGAAGCATATCGTTCTAAATAAGGAAACATTTCTTAACAAAAAAACCATATAATTCTAAAATTCTTTTATTTATTCAAATTAAAATGTGTAGAGATGTAATAATTTTGTCTTTATTTTAATATGTTTTCAAATTTTTGGCTGATTAGCAGATTGATTAGAGACCCAGCCTGTGACAAATGTTTTTAAAGTTTTGATAAATATCTTTTCCGCTGCATTGAATTAAACTATTATTCAGATTTTTCATTTAATATTCAAAATTTTTCATGCAATAAAGTTTATAGAAAAGATGAGGTTATCTTGGTTATTATCATAGAATAGTGTCGAATTCATGTACTCAGTCGCAAAGGTCTCCATGTAAACTTTCAGTTTATATCGGTTAATTTTTTGTTAATTTATGTATCAGTTCATAAATGTCTGCTTCAGAAGTAGAACACATATTACAAAAGTAAAATAAACATGACAGCCTGTTCTCTAAAATATTTGACAGAAAAAAATTACCAGAAGTCAACTTTAATGCCAACTAAATTATTGTATCTCAAAATAGCCTCTCAGACCTTTAACAAGGCACATTAAAAGTCTTACATGGAGGATTAGTTACTACAAATTATCTTCAAAAAGTACAATATTACATTCATTACATTATAAATGTATACAATTATATCTCTCTCTGACGAGCTTCTTTTTTAACTTAAATAGTTTGTCCATAAGACTATGAAGATAAATTCAAACTTTAAAGCTACAAATTGGCTATAAAAGATCCTCAGCAGTTCAGGGATAAAAAATAGTTAAAATTAAATCAGTTATTCATCTAGTTTAATTTGCATAGAATGCATTTCACTGATATTTACTACACTGTTTCATTTAAATTGATATCCATCAACCTCAACTTATTCAAATGAGTGACATCCAGAAAACCATAAGGGAAAATATATTCATTTTTAATAAATCAATCAAATTCAAAGGCTTCCATGTCAGAATTTTTTTTTAAGAATGACAAATTATACAGACTAGAATATTTAGAAAAATTGTGAGAAGAGAAAATATTGCAGAAATGTTCAATACTTCTGTCTTAATGGAATTCAATTTTATACTTTCTGTATTATTGTTTAAATGTGCAATTTATGAAAAAAAATCTTGATTGAAAATAGAGTCCATGTAAGTGCAGAATTTTTCAATGCGTTAATTTTTATGTGTAGAAAATACACATAAAAATTCATTAAGAATACTAAAATACTACACAAATTCACTGTACAAAATATATATTATGTATATACTTAAAATAGTTGACAAAACGAAAGGACAACTCCCTCAGCCCCAACCACTGGACTGATTTCGACAATTTTTATTTCGTATGGAAGCTGCTTATAACCCTTTGATATGTCATCGACAGTCGCCTTCCCCCACCGCTTTCCGAGAGAAATTGGAAGAACACTACTTCATTGTGCATTCTCTATGGGGAAAAACCTTGACTGTGTCCCCCACCCCAAACAACTGCATCCATTTCGACATTTTTTACATAAAAGTTTATGAATTCTAGATTCATAAGCTTGCCCGTTCCCCCATCTTCCTTTCTCTACAGGGAAAAACCTGTTTTTAGATTTCACTGATCACATGCAAGGCGACAGTGTTGCCACTCAAAACTAAACACTCTCTCCCTTCTCTTTTTGAAATACCGACAGTTGGCCGAGGTGCAAACCTGGGCCAAGGAGTGAGTCCTTCCCCCATATTATAATATAGACTAATAGACAGTCAAAGCTTTGATGGATTTGGCCACTGGACCGATTTCGACAATTCTTTTTTCGTATGGAAACCTATGACCTTTAGATATGTCATCAACAGTCGCCTGTCCCTCATAGCGTTCCATTCCCAAGAGAAATCTGGAAAAAACAAACTACTTCACTGTGCATTCTTTGTGGGGAAAAACTTTGAATGAGTCCCCCATCCCCAAGCGCTGGACCTATTACGGCAATTTATTTTGTTACGTTGCAAGCATAGCTAACCAATCAGAATGCTATTATTGTGCAAGTTTAAAATAATATTTTCGATCTGTGTGCGCTTCAATCAACATGACGCCACAAGAATATTATTAAATACGTATTGCAGGTGATGGAAACTGTTTACTTAAAGTGATATCATACTGTGCTTATGGTCCCGGAAACTTTTAATGCAGAAATTCGTAACAAAATTATGCAAAATATTAGAACCCAAATGTTTTTTTTTTCGTTTTATAGCCTGTTTCACTAATCTACATGCAGTATTGAAAACTGGAAAAAGTAGTGGTTCCAGGCCGTGAAACGGCGAGGTGGCGGGGCCAGTACAGAGCACTGCGGGCACTTCTAGTATGTACAAAATATTCACTACGCAAAATACACACGAAAAAAAATCACAAAGTCTAAAAAGACTATTTTATTTGTGATATTTAAATTAAAGTAAACTTGAAACTTCAGTAATATGAGAAAGATTAAATATGACTACTGAATATATAGCAATAGTTCTTTTCTTGTCGAAAGACTCTTGGAATGTTTTACAAATGAACTGCTGTCTCAGAAGACTCTCATCTGTGCATTCATTTTGTAAATCATTTTGAAACATCTAGTTGAATATCTTCATGCAACGTAATCTAACAAATAAAATGCTGTAGCATGAAACATAAAAATCGTCTACTCTAAAAACATTATCTAAGTGCAAAGCGTTCTTTCAATAAATATGGACAATTTCTTAAATACAATTTCTTAAATTATGTTCAGTGGTAGTGAAAATTTCTTGCTATCTTAATACTGTTACAAAAATCGTCCAGTGCGTGTACGTTAATGTCCGACAAGCAGGATAGTAAAAAAATAAAGCTTTATTCCGCGAATATTTCAAAAAATCACGAAGTACAGGTAACAAATCAGCACTTTTATAAATTAATAAACAGACAGCGTCTCAGTAATAACTGTCAGTAACAGCACTTTCAATAGTGCTCAGCTCACCAGCTTGCACTGCCGACAAAACTCCAAAGAGAGATGGGTTCACTCATTTGAGCTCCTCTGTATTTATAGTCTTTACGACTGGGCGTGACGTCATATAGAATTCTATCGAAGATTCTCCATATCTCTGTTTCTAGTAGAGATGAGGCCACAATTATTGCATTTTCTAGAAGCTTCATTTTGTCGTCAAATTTGTCTCCAAGACGCCAGGTCGGGATTTATTGGCTTGGTCTCCAGTAAAAAAACTTTAAAACTCTGACTGCAATAAGACTAACATAGCAGGGAAATAGTATTTCAGATTCGTAACAATACATTCCATATCAGTAAAATCTTTGAATCAATTAAGTACCTTAAAGATAATTTATTTACGATCATTGAGGACACAAGTTAAGAACATATTTCGGTAATGAAAATAATTCAGAAATATAAACAATATTTTACAAGTTTTAGTTTTGTCTACGAATGAATTAATATAAATTGGAATTATAGAGGATATTTTAATACTATGTTAACAGGAAATTCAAGGAATAAGGGGAAAATTAGAATTAAAAACGATGGAGTTGGACAATTTCTTCTGTATAAAAATTAACGAAAGAAATGTATGCATACTATTTTTTACAAATTTTGAAAAAATCAGAAATCTTTACTAATTTATTTTTAATTTATGATTTGAACTTTAAAATTTCTGTTGAAATATTGTCTACTTTAATATATTTCTTGCATATTAAATGTAAGATTCAATGTATTGTAGGCAGACTACTATGCCACTTACTCGAGTCTTAATCTTTCTCTACAAGTTATAAAATATTTTCTGAATAAACTCGAAAGATCTCAGGTTGCGCAGAAAAACAAAAACAATTTGCAAGTATCATTTCCATACAATAGTATAAAGAAATGAAAATTTAAAAATTTCAAATAAATTATACCAATATTTGTCATTTCTTCATTCTTTTTTTCAAATTCTTGTAGATCTCTCTCTTGGTCAATAGCAGGAGGAAAGCATGATTTCAGATTTAGCAGTTTACGTAAATGAATATACAGGTCGTCTACGAAATGTCTTAGAGGAATTTAGTGGCAGTAGTTAGACTATGAGGAATAAATTATGTCCTGATACTATTGGCAGGGGATTGTTGGCAGGCTTATTGGAGATTTGAGGCGGGAACACTTCTGACGAGGGCGTTGAAGGAGAAGAATGCATTGGTACGGTAATACGGAGCTAGCAATGTGTGCATGTCCTTTCGATTGCAACGAAGGACTATTGATGAACCAAGAACGCTTGCCAGACCTCAGTTTCTTAGATTTCTTCCTATAGGGATACACGAAGTCTATTGTATACGAGACACCGGCAGGATAGTTGAAGCACGTATAAGTGATAGTCCTTCCCAATTTGAACGGGCCACAGAAACTACGCGTCGACGGTTCGAAACCTGTATAGCAGCTCATAGAAGGAATTTTGAACATCTCCTGTAATGTATAACCGGAATTGTCCCCTAATATACATTTTCGTTTTTTTGTATTTTAAAAAGTAATATTTTATATCGACACCTATTTAATTTCTTTGTGTGTCCCCCACGTTGTTATAGAACCGCTTGTTGATCTTCTGAAAGTTTTTTCCTGTGAAAGAATTATTCGTTATTATCTGAGAGTCCAATAGTGAAAAGTTTTCACAAGACATTTTTATGACGTTCTGTATATTTCAAAATGGATTCTTTTGGCTGTGCGCAAACATGATTTCGAAATGAGATCGATAACGTTTGCACAGACAGAAGATGACTGTGAATGTAGAAATATCCAGTACTTTCAATGAGAGCATCATAAAGCATTTCTGTGAGCAATTAGGGAAAACAACATTTTCTGTCTGGGAATATTGATGTCAAAGGTGTATCTTTCTATGTCTAAGGAATCAGTAAAATAATGAATGAACTCTTCTAGAGAACAGACTAAGTTTGAGACAAAATGAGTAATTATACAACTGAAGAGCTAAACATCGACAGCAAAACGATTTCAGTTCACTAGAAGAAATGTAAAAAGAAGGTAGTGTGTTTGGATACTATATGATTTAACAGAACACCACTCCATACCCCTGCACTTGGAATCAGAATGGCTGATTCTTTAAACAGTTGGATAGGTATGGAGCGTCTTTTTATTTTTTTCAAACAAACAAGCAAACATTACATATATGGCATAAAAGCCGATATAAAGGAGAAGAAAAAGTACAAATATAAAAATGAACACTTAAAAGCTTACTTACACAGATTTAATCGCTACAAAATCCTATATATATATATATATACAGTGTGCCCGCTGAAGTCCGTTGTCACCCCAATAATTTCTGAACGGCAAGAGCTATAGTCATAAAAGTGGGGGTCTAGGTATAGTAAAGTTGCCATGAGCTACGCAAGGAAACCGTTTACAGCGCCACTTGGCGGCGAAATTCGGAGTTAGCGTTCTTATCTCTAAAACGGTACGAAATACGGGAAAAAAGTCAATTACAAAGTTGTTCAGCACAATCGATTTATTACAAAAAACATCTTGCGCACAAAAACGATACAAATGAAAAGCACAAAACGCACATTTGTTTGATCGCGTTGAACAAAACTGCACTTGTCGGAAATGAGGCTCATCTATCTGTCATGCTCAAAAGGGTGTCCTTCAGCAACAATACACATCTGGACACGGGACTGCAATTCCCACTGCACATTGTAGAACATGGCAGGTTACACGCTGGCACAAGCATCCGTAATACGGTTTCGAAGTTCTTGCAGTGTTCGTGGAGGGGTTGCATACACTCGCTGTTTGATGTATCCCCACAGAAAAAAGTCCAGCCTCCAGGTGTGAACGTGGAGGCCATTCTACGCAACCACGATACCCGATGACTTGTTGCTGGAATGTGACCCGAATGTGCTATTGGACACTTGATACCTTGTGAGGAGGGGCGCCGTCGTGTTGGAACCATACATTCCGGAGATCACTCAGTGGCAAATCCTCTAGAAAATCGGATATTACGTCCTTCCTTTTCTCTTTTCTTCCGTGTTATGTCGCGTTACAATTTTGGGAGTTGCGAACCAAACAAATATGCATTTAACGCCTTCTATTTCTATCATTACTGTACGGAAGGTGTCTTTTCTTACTAAATCGATGATGCTGAACAACTTTGTAATTGACTTTTTCCCCGTATATCGTACCGTTTTTGAGATAAGAACGATAACTCCAAATTTTGCCACCAGGTGGCGCTGTAAGCGGTTTTCTTACGTAGCGCATGGTAACTTTACTATACCTAGACCCCCACTTTTATGATTATAGCTCTTGCCGTTCAGAAATTATTGGGGTGACAACGGACTTTAGCGGGCACACTGTATATACGTATATATATACAAAACGGATGGAAAGGCTTGGAAAAATTTTCAAGATGCCCATACACAATGTTTTTGTTCACGAAAACGATTGAAGAGGTGGGAAACATTCTTATTTCGCAGGAAGTGTTAAAAGTTTAATTTCGAGGGTCCAAGGGTCAAGAACTTAAGTGCTTTTTCCGTTAGACTTGGATGATCTGATGAGAGGGGAGTAAATAAGAGGGGAGTTTTCGTTTTTGTTGTCGAAGAGAAGGAGAAATGTTAAGTCGTCGACGGGAAGAGATGATTATTATGATGCATAGATTTTATGATATTGTGAATTTTCTGCCTTGAGAGTGTATCAGAAGCAACACATGATTTAACAGTGGAAAGTTTCAAGAATTTGATTTCCGTCCAAGAACCAACGCTAAGATGAAATGAATCCATTTTTAAAATGCCTTGAAAAATGGATCATATGAGGCAACAAAGTTAGGAAAGATCGTCTCTGTCTAAGCGTTCAGTTATTTTTTATCTAATAGCTTTAATATCTTAAAAATGAACTTTTAAAGTGAATAATTGGATCTTTAATGCGTTTAATAAAGTCTCTGAAATCTTAAGAATATTTTATCCATAGTTTTTTTAGAAAGTATACTCATAAAAATGAACTGTCTGATTTTGAGCTGAACATAAAAAGCGGAAAAATGTGGATCAAACGCTTAGTGGGTTGACCCCTTAACATACAATGACGTCTCCAACTCGCGCAACGAATTACAGAATTTTTGTTATTTAAATCCGTATTTAAGTTAACGTAGCAATTAGTTTTAAATACAAAAATGACCTGGATACGCTTAAATGTCCCAGGTATCCTTTACTATCTTAAATAGATTGAAATAATAAAAAATGTCCCAAATGGGTGATGGCATCTAATTAGGAGGTTAAATAAAATCGTATGACAAGGGGTTACTGCGGGGAGCAAGGGGGGGATAGTCGAAAAGGAAGACGATTGTCGCGTGAGTTCTAGCGTAACGTCACCTAGAAATAATGAGTGTTTCTATGGGAGCATGAAAAAACAGGAATCGTACTGCTCAACTCGTGAAGAGAATCATTCAGAGAAACAAATTATGAAACCAGAAGTGAAACTGAATAAAATTTAGATCGTTTTGTAGTATAAACTCACGGATTTTTGTGGTAAATGCAGCTTTTGTACATAATTTTTAAATAATTTTGTCCTTTTTTTAAAAAGAAAATAAATGTTAGGTAATCCTTTCGAAAGGATAGATATTTTTGTATCACTGATAAAGAATCTGTTTTGTCTCACATTGTATGCAATAACGATAGTAACTATTTTTTTCTTCTTTGGATTGGGGAGACTGACGCAACATCAGATGTTATGGTTTGTCAAATTAAAGACCTGGATCTCTGCTGTCAGCGACACATAAGTTTAAAACAAGCAACAGAAAAATTTTCGGAATGGATCAACAGAAAGAGTATTGGTTTGGCTTGTAGGGTTTACTGGCGCAGGAGAGCCATGTTTGGGTATGCTGCGCCAAATGTATGGTAGATAAACAGGAACACGGTGTCATAAAAAATATTCTTAAAGTGCTGAAAAATAGGTCTCTTTTGCACCATATCAAAGTAATTGAAATCACGGTAAACTGGAAGGAAAGATCCCTGGGTATCTTGAGATTGGGACACCCGTATTCATCTAAAGAAGGTGAGCCCCCGAGGGGCAGAAAGGGTATTGAGCTCTATTCTCGCACCGCTAGAGTACATCGACCCGTTAAAAACTGAGAGTTTGGCTGAGAAGTTAAATGCATTTACCTTGCAATCCTAACCTTGAATCTCTAGACTGTCATTTGTTTTTTCTCAGAATTGTTCTCTTAATGATACAACTGGATTTTAAAAAGGCTTAAGAAAATCACGTGGTTCCGTATTTCGCAAGGAAAGGAAGTTCTTAATTGACCTGATTATGGTTCGAGTAAAAAAAATAACAAAAGATAGCCAACCAAAACGACAAATTGTTTATTTTAATAAGCCTCGTTTGAAATATGAAAAATAATTGCTTCAGTTTAACTGTAAGATGCAAAAGAGATTTTATTCCTTCTTATACCATTATTTTAGTCTTTTGTAATGTTTTCACTGCGTTTCTAAGCACGTGTTCTATTTCAAATTAGAATAACACCGCATCGTACTTATTTCACAGTACAGAAAATTTTTTTATCTTCTAATTAAACTTTGGCACGTGGATTTCTGTAAGCTTCATGGAAAATCTGAAAATAATCATTTTTTAACATTGCGAAATCTAACAGTAACTAACAATTATGAAATCTAAAACTGCAGATCGAGTATCACTGTTTTAGGAACTTACTGTCCAGTGCTACTCAACCTGTAATTTTTGATTAGGAGAACGTAAAATAACCTAAAAGAGGCAATCAAAAAGGCATTAATATGACAAAAAATTTGAAAAACCTTTAGCTAAAAACAACTTAAACATAGAAATATATATTTTAAGATACTTTCAAAAATGTACATATGCAATAAATATTTTTTCAACCACGCCGTTCAATGAAAAACTACTGTAACTCTGATTGCTGTAAATCGATCGTCTGTTTTCAATGAGCTACGTGAGTATCTTCAATGTATGAAACCAGCGGTTTAATATCTATTGAATTCCAAATTAAAGATATTTCCCTTTTTGAAGTTATAAGACGTCGTTTGTAAATAACTTTACTTTTAACAATTAGTTTCATTTTGTCCGAGTAAAAATAATGTAAAATTAACACTTTGTTATATTTTCCAAAGATAATTAATTGAAAAAGAATTTATAACATTGAAGATAACGACCTTCCTTTTAAATATTCAATTCAAAAATTAAGTACGAAAAGGAAAAAAATTACGGATGCATGTAATTTCATAACAATTCCAATGAATTATATTTTGTTTACCAACACTGAAATCAAAACTAATTACTAAAACTGGATTAAAACAATTAGTAAGAAACTTTAAAAATACCTATAATCTGTTTCCTTCTAATGAAATTTTCCCTATTCACACTGTTTACCAGTCCGTTGGATACTTTGAAGATCCAATAATTTAGCAAAATGATCCTATGTTTCCCAAAACTCAAAGGGAAAAAAATACACAAAATAAACAAAAAAATGCTGAAAGATTTAGGAAAATAAATTAATTCTGGTATAACTCCTAGTGGATATTAAATCATCATAGTATCAAACAACATCCAGTGTGTATGCTAACTTGTAGACAGATAAAGGGAAATTTATGATCTTGTCGAGGATGGATCGTCTTATCTAATGAAATATATTAAATCTGAATCCATGCGAAGGCTTGGAAGGATCACTGGACCATAATTATATATCACACACACACACACACAAATATTTATTCTTCAACAACCAACATCGCTCCTCACCTCCAGGAGAAAACTCTGCGTTCGCTTCTACCGTACTCTCTTAGACAGGAAATACGTCATCGAGTTCGCTTCTACCGCACTCTCTTAGACAGGAAATACGTCATCGAGTTCGCTTTACGCGATTGGTTAAATGACCGAGAGGTTAAGATAAGTCACTCGCTTGAATCTCTCTCTGAGTGAACGAGAGCGAAACACTACAATCTCACAAGTTGTCCGAATCCTTTTGGCACGTAGCCAAACCAAACCAAGTGAGCGTTACCGCCATGCCTGGCTTTTTCTAATATAGATTAGAACGAATATTTCTCTTGAAATCAGCGGGAATGTTCCCCCATTGAGTTTCTCGTATATGTAGGGGAGAGAGGGATTAAACAGGGTACTTTGATTTTGGTACTATTTAGTTCTTCTCTCTAGCGAACAGGTTCTGAATTGCACTCCACTAGCTAAGAAGAATAAACGGTCATAGCGACCGTGTTGTTGCTATTGAATTCACTGCGTCTGTGAAGGCGTATTTGTTTTTAGACGTCAGTTCTTTAATGTTCTTATTCTTTCAAACTATCCTTATTTAATAATCATTACGGTTATAAAAACTCTATTTAGTTGAGCTTATAACATGTTTACTATGGATTTATATCCTATCAAACAATAAGAATTTAGTCCAGTAGGTGCAAGGTTTTATTTCGTTTTTTAATGCCTCTGCACTTGGGGGTAAAACCTGGTACTCCAAGTGGCTCCAGTCTGGTCCAGGCAATGTTAATAATTCTTCCGATGAAGATGATAAATACACATTAGAAGTTTATTGCTAATATTTTAATGATGTATTTTCTAATTTAAATGAATGGGAAGGGTGGATCCAATATAGAAACTGTCTTAGCTGGTTCCACGAAAGCTACAATGCCGCGGAGGAAGAAGACAACTGCCTGACATGTGAATATTGTAATTAATATTCTTAAACTGTCGTATAAAATTAAAATGTCTCCTACTTTTACACTGAAAATCTTGTTCTCCTAATTTCCCTTAAATCTAACATGTGTACCCGGTTTTAACCTACTAGTAGGGTAAAACTGGGTGATTTGAGAGTTTTTATAAAAATATCATTGATAAAAAAGTAGCGAAACTATGACTTTCTTGGAAAGATATATTGTACCCCGAAATAAACAATGAATATTTTATTTAAACTTGACAAGCTGTATGTTTAATAATTTAGTTCCAACAGGCCTTCGAGTTTTAGTTACCCGGTTTTACGCCACTATCCCCTACGTACACCACATGGCACGGTTTGTGTTAAGCTTCATAGTACAGTGAAGAAAATCAATTATACATATGTGCGTCTTCCCTGGGTTTAAAATTTGACACAGATTTTAAATTGACAATCGTGATGTCAAGACGAAATATCACATTTTATTCATCTGGCTTCTTGCGATTTTTAATTACCGCGTTCACAAACCCACGGATAGACAGATAGACAGACAGTAAACCCTTTGATGGATTTGATCCGAAATTTGATACACGTCTAAAATTCTGATAATGAAACTATATGCCTGATTTAATCTATTTACCTCTTTGTGCTTTTCAGTTACCGCGTTCAAGGAAGACGTCCTTTTGAAGGAGTTTCTCCAAAATTTCATAGACATCTGCAATTCTGTTGTAAAGACCAGGTACCAAATTTCATCCATCTTGCGAGTTGAATTATTGAATTATCGACCACAAACTCGATCACGGACCGAGGTATCATATTCCAAAACTAAGCGGGAGTGGCAGCCTCAAACTTTTCTCGTATACTTCCCAAAAAGGTGCTGCTTCCCGTCCCACCGCGTGGATAAATTAGAAGACCACATACCAAATTTCAATTATCTAATAAGTACTAAAAAATTTGACATCTAAGCAGTCTTTAGCTTTGCTAGCAATATCTCCGATCTGATTGTTACAAATTTACTCACTGATAGTTGTAGTTGAAAATATCAAGCACATTGGCAGAGTGCTTAGAAATTAAAAAAAGAAGAAGAACAGAACTGATGAACTAATTGACACTAATTTTGATTGTTACTTTATAACTTTACTTTTACAACTACTCCGTCTTGTCAGAGTACAAAATATGCAAAATCCACTCCAGAAAAAAATGCATACGAAATATCCTTAATCTTAACTCCTTAATAATATAATAAATGTCGAAAGTGTGTCTGTCTCGTCTCGTCTGTCTGTTAAGCTTTCAATGACCAAACCACAAAACCGATTTGGATGAAAATTCAGAGCTGAGCTCAAACCAAGAACGGACATAGCTAGGTGAAATCACGTTAAATTAATTATTTTGACTACAGATTAAAATTAGTTAACACAAAGTCTACATTGACAAGTGATTCTGCGATGAAAATTTTTATTTTTTCAATCAGCTGTCACGTGATCTTTAGGAATGCGGAAAACATGTGGGAATAAATTATTTTTTAAAATCAATTCATCACGTAACTTTTTCCGATGTAACTTCCGAACAAATTGTCCACTACAAATATTTTTATACCATCTTAAAGATAAAAATTTTACCTTTCAATGATGCCAATTTTATTTCTGTGACAGTTTTCATTCAATTTTTATTACATTTTTTAAATTTTACGTGCAGACGATTTTGAAATAACGCGCAAATTCATAGCTACTCAGTTGCTAGGAAATGGTTAGACTTTGAACTAATTTTGCCTTTATTTCTGAAAATTTTTGCTTACATTTATAAGTATCCATAAAATAAGGCAGAATTTACATGTATCTGTTCGTCTGTCGGTCGATCGGTCGGCTACAAAAAAACCTCCCTAAACGGTGAACGGTAGCGACATTAAATTCAATACAATAAGGTGCTATTTTCAAATTTCAGAGTTAATTAGTTCTTAAGATATTTAATTAAATAGAACATTAGATGCTTTAAGCCTAATGCTTAGACGTATTTGCTCAATAACTCTGAAATCTTTATTGACAACAATTATTTTATGCCATTTAAGACCAGAAATGATCTTTTAATGCTAATGCCATTGCGATGAAATATTTTTCCGATTGCTATAAAGGTTTTTAAATATTTTTAACGTAATTTCTAACAATATTTTTTATTCTTATAGAAATAAAATTCAAGCCAAATTACTCTTTCGAGCGCGGGACTTTTACCAGTGTTTAAAATTAATATAAGAAAATATTGCTTCTTTGACCATAAACAACAAAGGAGACTCTTCCGTTTCCCTGAGCAATACCAACTGAACAAAGTATCAG